>PVJI01004768.1:0-104490 GCA_004026765.1 Micronycteris hirsuta | reverse complement strand
TTGTTAACAATTTGATTACAAGCATTTTAAATTGCGCATCTGATAGGTTGACTATGTTGTCATCCATTAGTTGTAATTTGTTGTGGTCCTCCTTTTTGGCCATTTTCCTTCTTTTTATCTCGGTGCACTTGTCAGCTGGCAGATGCCTGCGACCTGGGTCTCTTTTTGGATGACGTTGCCTCTGGGGGCGGGGTCGGCCCGGATGTTCGTCCTCTCCTACCTCCTGGGTGTCGGGACTTCCCATCAGTTCGATTCTGTCCGTTCTGGTTGTTTAACTCTTTGCTACTGCATTCCTTGTTTGGACATTCTGGATGTGCGGGCAGCAAGTGCGACCACCTATGCTGCCATCTTGGCGGAAGTCCCTTCTTATAATTAATTTTTAGTTTCATACCATTGTGGTAAAAATACTTAATATGATTTCAACTTTCTAAAACTTATTAAGAATTGTTTTGTGGCCTAATGCATGATCTATTCAGGAGAATGTTCCAAATGTGTGCTTGAGAAGAATGTGAATTCTAGTATTGAATGGAATATTTTGTAAATGTCTGTTAAGTCTATTGGGTCTAAATGTATAATTTAAGTGATATTCTTTTCTTTTAGAATCCTCACCCAAGGATATGTTTATTGATTTCAGAGAGAGAGGAAGGGGGCTTATTGGTTTTGAGAGAGAGAGAAACTATGATGTGAGAGAGAAGCATGGGTCAGTTGCTTCCTGAATGCACCATGACTGGGGTTTGAACCTGCAACCTATGTATGTGTCCTGACTGGGAATCAAACCTGCAACCTTTTCGTGAATGGAACAGTGATCCAACCAACTGAGCCACTCGGCTAGGGTGTGATATTCTTTCTAGATGATCTATTCTTTGTTAAAAGTAGGGTATTGAAGTCCTGTGCAATTATTGTTATGCTGTCCTTTTCCCTCTTTAGGTTTGTTATTATTTGCTTTATATATTTAGGTGATTCTATGTTGGGTAAATACAAATTTACAAAATACAACTTGTATTGACCCCTTTATCATTATATAATAACCTTCTTTTTCTTTTATTAGTTTTTGGTTTGAATCTGTTTTGTCTGATAATAAGTGTAGATACCCCTGCTTTCTTTTGATTTTAATTTGCATTGAATGTCTTTTTATATTCTTTTATTTTCAGTCTGTATGTGTCCTTAAAGCTAAAGTCTGTCTCTTATAGGCAGCATATAGTTGGCCATTGCTTTTTTTTTTTTTTTTAAATCTATTCAGCCAGTCTTTGTCTTTTGATTGGAAAACTTAGTCCACCTACATCTAAAGTAATTATTGATAGGTAGCTATGGACTTTTGCCATTTTGTTATTTGTTGTCTATCTGTTTTGTAATTTCTCTTTTTCTTTCTTTGTGATTTGATGATTTTCTGTAGTGGTATGTTTATATTCCTTTCTCTTAATATTCTGTGTATCTACCATGGGTTTTTGCTTTGTGGTTACCACAAATTATATATAAAACATATTATATTTGTAAGTCTGTTTTTTTTTAAGATTTTTTACTTTATTTTTAGATAGAGGGGAAGGGAGTGAGAAGGAGGGAGAGAAACATCAATGTGTGGTTGCCTCTTGCACGTCCCCTGCTGGGGACCTGGCAACCCAGGCATGTGCCCTGACTGGGAACTGAACCGGTGACCCTTCGGTTCTCAGGCAGGTGCTCAATCCACTGAGCCACACCAGCCAGGGCTGTAAGTCTGTTTTAAGTTAATAACAAGTTATGCTCAAAACACACTACAGCACTATATTTTTATTCTATCCCTGTACGTTTTATGATTTTGGTGTCATCATTTATATCTATTTTTACTAGTTTTGTCTTTTAGCTTTCATATTAGATTTATGTGATTTACCCACTCCATACAAATTAATCTTAATTTAACGGTGTATTTATTTTTACCAGTGAGATTTATACTTTAATATGTTACTAATTAGCATTCTTTTGTTGAAGCCTGAAGAAGTCTTCTTAACATTTCTTATAAAGCTAGTCTAGTGTTGGTGAATTATTGCAGTTTTTATTTGCCTAGAAAATGCTACCTCTAATTGTGAAGTACAGTGTTGACAGGGAGAATATTCTTGGTTGGCAGTTTTGCTTCTTTCAGCACTTTGAACATATCATGCCAGCATCTTCTATCCTGCAAAGATTTTTCAGATTTTGCTCAAAAGTCTATTGATAATCTTATTTCCCTTTTATAATAACATGTCTTTTCTTGCTGCTTTTAAGATTCTTGTCTGTAACTTTTGACAACTTAATTATAATGTGTCATGGTTTAGTTTCATTTTATTTAAAACTCTGTGGAATTTCTGCATATCTGTTTTTCTTCCACAAGTTAGAGAAGTTTTCAGCTATTATTTTTTTGAAGAATCTTTCTGCCCCTTTCTCTTTCTCTTTTCTTTCTGGAACCTCAATGTGTATACTGGTGATCGTGATGGTGTCCCATAATTCCCTTATGCGATATTCACTGTATTTCCTTTTCTGATCAGATGAATTCTGCCTTGTCTTCAGGTTTGCTTGTCCTTTCTTCCTCGTGATCTAGTCCTTGGTTTAACCCCTCTATTTTTTTTTTTTAATTCTCTTATTGTGTTGTTCAGCTCTGTGGTTTTTGTATAGTACTTTCTTATTTTTTTAGTTTCTTTTTTTTTTTTGAACATCTCATTTTGTTTATGCACTATTCTCCTGATCTAGGTGAGCATTATTATGACAATTATTTTGAACTCTTTATCAGGTAAATGTCTTATCTCTATTTCATTAAGGTCTGTTTCTGGAGTTCTACTGTTTTGTTGAACATAGTCCTGAGTGACTTCACTTTTCTAAGCTTTCTGTCATGTTTTATTTTCATTAGATAAAATAGCCAGCTCTCCAGTTGACACAGTGGTCTTGGGTAGATAATGAAATCGTTCAGCTTGGCCCTAGCTCTTGGTTGTCTCTCAAACACTTGTGATTGTCCAGGTTGTCTCCTTTGTGACTCTCAGTAGTAGAGGGATTCTAAGACTTGTCAGTGTCCAAAAGGGGAGGACCAGTTACCATCTATATGCATGGTAATTGGAAGCTGGACCCTCAGGTGTCAGCTTTTAAATTATGCAAGTAGAGGGAAAGACTGTGATTTGGATTTCTGTCTGGTTCCTCTGTGCGGAGCCCTGGGTGTTAGCCTTAAGAACTGCTGCTTTTTTTGCTGTGGTCTTATGAGACTTATGAAAGCAAGCCCCACTTGCTACCAGAACCAGGCAATCAAGGGGTGCATGCCCTGGGTAGGTGCCAGATGTGTGTATTACTCTTTCCATGAGATATTTGTGATTTGGAGTAGTCTACAGGGAGAATGCAGAGATGGCTTCCTGTTCTCCAGGAAGCGTCTGGCCCTACATGCTTACTAAATTAGATGCTTGATCCTCAGGCAGCTGCTTTTAAAGTATATAAAGGAATGACTGGGAGATGGGTATTTCTGTTTGCTTTCTGTTGAGCCCTGGTGAGATAGCCAACTGAGAACTACTTTGCTGCACTCCTTTTGAGCCTGAATAGAAACCAGGTTATCAGGAGGTTTGTACTCTAGGCAGCAGCTTTGAAATCCAGGCACCAGACGTGTACATGAACTCTTTTCAGGGAGATACTGGGTACCTGGAGCCTAGGCAAAAGCTTAGGCAGATGGGTTACTCAAGATGGCACTCTCTGGCCTCCCTGGTCTTCAGAGAGGATCTCAGCCCCTAAACAGTTTTCAGTAAGAAGCCTGACCCTCAGGCTACAGCTTTTAAGATATGCAGATAACCTTTTCAGGGAAACACTGGGAGATGGGCATTTCTGTTTCTTGCCTCAGAGTTGAGTGCTGGGGGTTAGTCATAGTGAGTTCTTCTTTGTTTGCTATATAGTCTTGTGGGCCCCCTGGATGCTTGCCTTATTAACTTTCAGAGCTAGGTGTTTTGGGGCACATTCCTCTGATGGAAGTCCTAAAAGTTGGAGTGCTAGATTTTGGGTCCAAACCCTTCACTCTTCAGGGAACAGCTAGTAGTTGTGAATTCCCTCTGGATTCTATGTTGCTGTGTTGGGAGTAGGGTTATGAAGAGAGTGTGTTTTAGCCCTTCCTTGCTGTTCGATGTCAGTTTTTTCTTATTTTCCTCATATGTAGTAGTCGCTCAGCCAGTTTCTGAATTTCTATCACACGGACTTGTTTCTTGTTTAGTTGTATATTCAGTGTGTCTGTGGGAGGAAGTGAGTTCAGCAGCTCCTGTGTCACCCTCTTGGACCAGAATCAGTTTGTGATTTTTAAGTAATTGTCCCTTTTAATGAATAATTATCAAGAGAATTAACTGAGATGCTGATCATATCTAAAGTATCACACAAAAACGGGTCTTAAAATTTGTATAATTTCACTTGTGTTGGTGATGATGTAATGTTTTTAACTAAATATACTATAAGGGAATATATTTGGAATAATACCCAAAGGATTTTTTGTGTTGTTTATTGGGATCATACATATATGTAATTTGGGGCATAGACTTGTTTCATAGTTACATAAAATAGATGGCATGGTTAGGGAGAAGAAATTTCAAATGTGAGCTTCTGCAAAAACACCAAAAGAAAGAAATGCAATGTCCTTTCATATGTGCATTTTTAATGTTAAAAAAGTTAGGAACTCCAAACCTAAGAAAGCTGAGAATGCTTCTTGCATTTATGTAACAATTCTGATCTATTAGTTGCAGAACAAAAACTGATAGAATGTAGTTAATTATATAGTAAAAAATAGCTTTTAATTATGAAGGTATCATTCTATCAAGTTCTTCAGTTTATTAAAACTACCGTTGGTTATTATGATTTTTAAAAAAGTGTATTTGGGCAGTTCTAAGAAAAACTTCAGAACAGCTGTAATTACAGCTACATATTTAGTCAAAATAGAGGTTTTTAAAGTCTCCTCATCCTCTTATGCATCTCTTTCTTTCACCCCAAGTAACTCAATTTAGTTGTAAAAGTTTTGGTAAGCTCAGGATATTCAAAACTGGATTGCTATGTTTTCTAACTTTATGCAGATTTGATTATTATATGTGACTCTACTGAAGTTCCTGGAACCTTTTAGTCCTCCTACTTTACAGCTAAATGATTTTTGTCAGTTTATTTCTGCATTGAATTTTATAGCTATAGATCTATATTTTATAGATATTCCAAACACAGTTTAGTGAGTTTTACCAGGGCTCAGGCATCTGCTAAAACTAATTATAGGGATATAGTTTTTCAATCTAAATTTGAGCTAATATTGACATTACAAGTTCACTGGAATTATTTTCAAACCTTACTTCTATTTAAAAAAATTTGTCTTCAAATTTTACTCTAATAGAATTGCTTGTTAACTTTGTTTAAAACAAATTTGTCAAATCTCTTAATTTTTGGAGCAAGTTTTCTTATAATAAATCAGAAGTCAAATACACATTCATGTTAGTGCTCTACTCACTCTCCTTTCCTGGGGCTTTATGATCCAGGGATGTGGTAATTCTAAGGTCTGGTTTTCAGTTCATCAGTCAAGGATTTGTTACAAGGGCTATGGAGAATTGTGGCTAAGAGCAAGGTTTGGGGCCACTCTCCCTCTCCCAGTTAATTACCATCTCATTTGCAAATGCTGGTTATGCTCAATATTGATCAGGAGCTATAATAACAGAACTTGGATTCTTACCATAATTCTACAGTGGTACCTTCCAGAATTTCATTCAAAATTGTAATGATTTGTTGTTCAGTCACACAGGGAAATTTGAAGAGTCTTTTGCCAAAGATAATAATTTAACACTTTCAGGTAGAAAAGCAAATGGAACATGCCTGTGTGTGCATTGCACCATGTTCAAAGTGATAAGGGTACAAAAATGTATGGTTCTTACCTTCAAGTTAAACTAGGTGCAAATATGTACATTAAAATAACAAATCAACTTTTAGACGGTAAATAAACTTCAATTTAAATCCCCAGACTAAGAAACTCTTTAGATTTTAAATTCAAAAGATCTAGACCAACTTTCTTATTATAACATATAAGGAGAAGTCATGAATTATCTTGTCATTCATTGATTAAATAGGAGATTTATAGGACATTCTAAATAGGAACTCAAGAGTGATAGACAATAGGTAGTAAGTTAACTTTGCTTTTTATGATCTTGGGTGTCAGGTAATGTTGATTGACCATTGTGGGTACTTTACAGAGAAAATGCTGTTTCTCTTCTCATGAGTCTAGTGGGAATATCAGCAGAATGTGAAGTTATATAGTAGATTATTTTTAGAGGGGGTAAAATTAAACAAAAGTCATTTCAGAGAATATTGGTGAACTCAAATGAATGGTAATACACATTCATTGAGACAGAATAAGGAAACTATTAACAAAATTGCATAACTTTTAAATATAGATTGACTTTTAAATATGAGGGAAGATAGCAGGTAAAATTTCAGATGGATTGTAATTTTGATGATGAAGGCACAACTAATTATGTGAGAATAAGGAAGAAACTTAACATAGACAAACTTTTAGGATGGAAAATAAAACTTTGTGATTTTAATAAGATAGGAAAAAATGAAATGTGAAAAGCAATTTAACTTTATTTAGGGACTGTTGATACATTTATCTTATTATCACAACTTGTCACTGTCCTTCATCTTCTCCCTTCCCCCGCTTGCTTCTCTCCCAGAAAGACTCCAGTGTGGTTGGTGCGACATGGCGAGTGCAGGTCCGGCCTGGTCACTGAGGACCAGCACGGTCTAGGACTAAAAGTTTGCCTGCGAAGACATACAAAAGTGAATAATTTTGAATTAGTTATTTACACTTCTGAGCTTCAGTTACTTCACAAAAAATGAGACTACGTCTCTGATGTAATTATAGTATTGTTGGGAGAATCAAATGAATTAACGTAAAAATATTTTAAGAACTGAGGACTTCATAAAGTAAATAGCATTGTGTTATTTGTTTACATTATGTAATTATGTAACATAATTACATAATCTCACCTGAAGATTTCTTTATTGATTTTAGAGAGGAAGGTGGGGAGAGAGAGAGAGAGAGAGAAAATCATTCATTGCTGTGAGAGGGAAACATTGATCCATTGCTTCTTGTACACACCCTGACAGGGGATTGAACCTGAAACCTAGGTGTATGCCCTGACTGTTGAACCTACAACCTAGGTAGGTGCCCCAACTGAGAACTGAACCTTCAACCGTTTGGTCGATGGGCCAGTGTTTCAACCAGCTGGACCATAAAGCCAGGGAAAATGGTATTGTTTTTATAACTATAGATTTAATCAGCATGACAAATATTTGGGTATTCAATAAGTCAAAATAGACGGTGTAAATTTTTGAATTCAGGAAGATACATAGTCATTGCCTTTAACATACTTTCTGTCTAATTTGGAGAAGAAGGAAATAAAATATGTAGTATTTACAAATGTCTGTAATATGTGACAATATGAAAAGGATAATGAGAGGTTTAGCCAACCTAGATTTTGGCTTTAGTTAAAGAGCTACCCACCTGAATGTGCTGTAAGTTCGTGAGACGTGGTATGCCACAAGTGACAAATTGAGCATTTGACCTTTTCTTTTCCTTGTTTTTTTTATATTTTATTGTTTATGATATACGGTTGTTCCAATTTTTCCCTCTTTGTTCCCCTCCACAAGCCATCCCCCCAGTTCCTTCAGGCAATCCCTACATCGTTATCTATGTTTATGGGTCATGCATGTATGTTCATTGGCTACTCTATTCCTTATGATGTACTTTACATCCCATGACTGTTCTGTAACTATTAATTTGTACTTCTTAATCCGTTTACCTTTTTTACTTATCCACCCAACCCCCCTCCCATCTTGCAACCATCAGATTATTCTCTGTATCATTGATTCTGTTTCTGTTCTGCTTGTTTGTTTATTGTGTTTTTTAGATTCGGTTATTGATGGATATGTATCTATTGCCATTTTATTGTTCATGTTTTTGATTTTCTTCTTCTTAAAGAAGACTAACATTTTCATATAATATTGGTTTGGTGGTGATGAACTCCTTTAGTTTTTTTTTCTTGTCTGGGAAGCTCTTTATCTGTCCTTTGATTCTAAATGAAAGCTTTGCTGGGTAAAGCAGTGTTTTCTGTAGGTCCCTGGTTTTCATGACTTTGAATATTTCTTGCCAATCCCCTCTAGTCTGCAAAGTTTCTTTTCAGAAACCAGCTGACAGTCTTTTGGGAGCTCCCTCGTAGGCATCTAAAAATTGGGAGATATACCTCAGGAGCAAGGGGTCCTAGCTCTACACCAGGCACCCCAGCCCAGGGTTCCAGTGCCAGAAAGATAAGTCTCCAGCACTTCTGGCTATAAAAACCAGTAAAGATTGAGGCTGTGGAAGACAGAAACTTTTGGAGTCCCAGACAGTTCCTCTGAAAGGACCCATGCATAGACTTACTCAGATTCACTCCTGCCGAGCTGCAGCATCACGGCAGCAGACTGAAAGGCGTCAGAGACATACAGGGAGGGACTGGATTGGTGAGAGGTGGGGGTGGGCAGCTTTTTCTCAGACAGAAGTGCTGGTAGAGGCCACTGTACCTTTTTTGAGCCCTCCTCCGCAGAGCCACAGAGCAAGGAAGCAGGCACCATATCTGAGACTCCCATCAACCTGGCTCACACTGTTTGCCCCATCCTGGTGATTCTCTTAGGTCCTAACCCACCCAACTTTCAGGTCCACCCAAGTGGTTTTCGGTGGCTTTTCCATTCAAGTGGCTTCTCTTGGCCCATGCTTCAGATCTTTCTAAATTCTCTCAAACAAGCAGCATCTGGCTTCAACAAGCTCCATACCTCTCACTAAGTGACCTTAGGCTTGGCACTAGCAGCTGCCAGCCTCCGTTCACAGCCTGGCCTCTCCTGGGCACCTCCAAGCCCAGCACAAGTAGTAGCCATTTGTAGAGTGCTTTGTAGCTTATGTTGTATGACCCTGGACAGAACACAAGTGATGGCCGATCTTGGATCTACCAATAGCAATCAGGGCTCAACTACAACATGAAGGTATATACAGCCCACATGATGGATGCACCTTGACTTGTATACCCAGCCTGGGTAATAGGGGACTGTGCCACTGGACCCTACAGAACACCTACTACATTAGGCCACACTACCAAGACAGGGAATCATAGCAGCTCTATCTACTACATAGAAACAAACCCAGGGAGGCTGCCAAAATGAGGAGACAAAGAAACATGGCCCAAATGAAAGAACAGAACAAGACTGCAGAAAAAGAACAAAACAAAATGGAGACAAGCAATCTACTAGATGTAGAATTCAAAACACTGGTTATAAGGATTCTCAATGAACTTAGTGAGGACCTCAACAGCATAAAAAAGGTTGAGTCAGAATTGAAGGTTACAGTAATTGAAATAAAAAACAATTTACAGGGCATCAGTAGTAGAGTGGATGAAGCCAAGACTCAAATCAGCTATTTGGAATATAATGAAGAAAAAATAAGCATTCAGAAGAGAAAGAAGAAAAAAGAATTAATTTTGACCTTTTCATATACATTTTCTGCTTTTTTGAGCATTTAGGCAGGAGTGGACAGATTTTTCCCCCCAAAGGATTTACTATTATTATTAAAATATAGTTGGCATACAATACTATATTAGTTCTAGGTGTGAGTGGATGGATTTTTAAATTTGGGTTGCCATATAGTGAAAGTGTAAACTTGGGCTCTCTAATAACTGTAGGTAGGAGCTTGTTGACTTTTTAGGTGTACAGTAAGGAGTCAGTAGCTAAGTCAACTGCCACAAAGAATTTGCAGTTTTTAGGCTTGATGAGTATTGTCAATGGGATATGTTCTGGATTTTAACATCTGGGCTGGTTAACTTGACAGGGGCTAGAAGAATAAGGGGGAGCTTTGGGAACATCTATTCTGTTCTCCTTGAAGATACCTTTTCCTGAATCCTGAATTAGCTTGACTACTTTTCATAGTGAAGAATCTTTGCTATGTGATGCAATAAACTTTCTTATGGGCTCTTGTGTGTGGAGGTTCTTGTTTTGGTCAGCCCCTAGTGACCCCTGCCTCCATCTGTTGTTCTCTTTTCTTTACATTTTATTTGATATGCTACAGGCTTGACTGAGGAGAGAACCTGTTGGTACAGCAGCCTCAGGAAGCAGGACTAAAAGGAAAATAATGATGATAATAATAGCTAATATTTATTAGCACTGAATCAGGTTCTATCCTAAATGCTTTTCTTAAACTATATCACAACAACCTACAGTATTGATATTTTAATATTAAATATTTAAATGAAATATTAATTTAATAATAAGTAATAACTTAACAGTGTCTACTTTAGTTACAGACCATGGAACTGAGCTGTAGTGCTTTGCACAGTGTGAGGTGTGCTAACGCTAGGGCTATTTGATTCTAAAGACTAAACCTTTAACACTGCCACATATTGCTTCTTAGAGATAATCTGGAGGCTCCTTTGGGAAGAATTTTCTGCCTTTTTGTCTCTAAGTGTGATGGCCATTAGAGACAAAAAATGAATATTTTAAAGCCAGTAACTTGGTTGGGGTGGGGTAGTGAAGGATGTGAAAATTATTCAAAATTTTAAAATTGAAAGGAAGGAAACTGAATATAATTTACTTTGTAAATTGGGGGAGAAGGAAAGTTTGGTTAGGCTATTGTAATGACTAAGTTTTATGGTGGTATAAGTATGAAAGCTCTATATAGTTTAGTAAGAGTTTATGATCACTAGTTTACAGACTAGCACTGTCCAGTAGAAATAAAATATAAACCATGCATGTAATTATAAATTTTCTGATAGCCATATTAAGGTAAGAAGAACAAGTGAAGTTAGTTTTAATAACATATATTATTTAACCTAATATATTAAAATAGTTCAACAAGTAATATAAAAATATCAATGAAATATTATATATTCTTTCATTTCTTAATAAATTGGTGTGTATTTTATACTTAGACCATTTCTCAGTTCAAGGAAGCCATATTTCACATGCTTAATGGCCATATTTGCCTACTGAGTACTTTATTGGACAGAGAATTTATATACCATTAGAAGATAAAAGGTTGATGCTTTTGCTACGTTCATTAAAAATTGGTGATTGGATTACAAATAAATGGCTCATTTTCCCTCTGTGTATAGCAAAAAATGAGTGAAGAGCAGTCTGGGTTTGAAAGTCATCAACTGTTCAGTTGTGTCCAGAGAATCTGCTCAAGAGGGGAACATATTTTTTATACTTTGTAAGAAGGGCTAAGAAAAGATTTACCAAATGTTTAGGCTTACTGCTGTTTGAGGTACTGTGGGTGTTATTTAGTTACAGGGATAGTGCTTTTTCTGTAGACAGTGCTTTGGAGAAGCACACAGTTTTTAACTCTTGAAACATGGTATTCATTGGTTCAGGGATTCTGTGCCTTTGTCTGGGACCCTTTACAATGTAACTGGTTTACTTTTTGTATACTAAATACTAAATACAAAAAGTAAACCAGTTATATTGTGGGGTTTACTTTTAGTATATTAAATATATTAATATTTAAGATTACATTTTTCAGGCAGGGATTTCTAAAATCTTGTTTCCTCAAAAACAAAAAACATAGACTTACCACATTAAAAAATGACAATAGATCTTCCTAACTGTAAAAGTATAATGTGCATTCTTTGTAAAAATTTAGGTAATGGAGATACCTATTAATACCTATTTAATGAAAAGATCTCCAGCAGAAGGAAGTATTCTCATGTCCTCACTTTGACTTGCTGCTGCCGCACTGGGGTTTCTTGGACAGAGTACTGCCCTGAGTCAGAGCCTCTCTGGTGTGTACGGGACAGGTGTTGAAGACTTTATTTCCTTTAAGGGTAACATGAACAAATGGGAGTTCTTGCTGAGTTATATTTGTATATTATATATCATATGTCATTTTATTTGTCTAAGAGCCTCATTTTAATGCATTTAATTAAAAATCTTCTTAGAGAGTTATCTATAAAATCATAAGATTTATAATGTAGGGAACCGTTCTACTCATCGTGGGGAATGTAGCTCAATGTTCCCTGTTTAAAAGCCTCCAGTGGAACGTGGGTCGGCAAGGCCCCATGTGTGCGAATGGGCTTTCCTGTGGGTAAATCAGGATTACATTTTTCCTAGAGTTAAGCCTTGCTCTTGCTAAAAAACTCTCTCACCCTGGGTTATAAGAACAAATGCTGATGCATATCTGGCTTCTGAAGACCAGTGCTAACCCTTTCAAGTTCAACAGATACCTCTGGCTTTTGCATTTTGTAAATAACCCTTTTGATGTACCTTCCTGGCTGTCTATCACCTAATGTGAACCTATGCGTAGTAAGTGTAGACCACTCTGATGTACTGTACCCAGAAAAGACAATAAAGGCCTGTCAAGGCAGGAGTTGGGGTGCTCTTTCCTCTGGAGAGAGTGGTCGAGGCATTCCAAGCCACTCTTGGGCCCCCTTGCTCTCTCTGGCCCGCTACTGGGCCCCCGCTCCCTCTGCTCTCTCCAGCCTGCTCCTGGGCCCTCGCTCTCCAGCCTGCTCTTGGGCCCTTTCTCTCTGGCTCTCTCTCTCTGCCTCACAGGGGGTCTGTGTAGTCCCCGAGTTCTATTCCCCCAGATTTCACGTGTGGATTCATTTACATGTCAGCCACAGCATACAGATTCTGCAGGACGGAATCCGTGACATTATAAAACCAAACAACGGCCGCAGGACTTGAATTAACTTGTTGATATCAGGTTAAAAAATGAGTTCTGCTCTGTGCAATTTAACAGAATAGAATGTGCTTTTTTCATTAGTAATTTCAATTTTCTGAATTTGTAGTTTTAGTGATATGCTGATGTTATTGGTATATGGATATAGTCTTTTTGCCATGACCAATTGAGTTTTATTTGTTTTGAATTTGGTCTTGGTTCAAGTGGGGGTAAGGGAGGTTTGTGGAGACCAGTGCTTACCATTTTGGGGATGGGAGGCGGGAACAGGCAAACTAGAAATTTACTTGGAAGAAAGAAAACAAGAACCACTTAGTGTGAACTTGAGATGATACGAAAAACGTGTTCTGAGGGAACTTACAGAGTGTTTTAAAAACATAAATGATTTATATACAAAACAGTCATTAGGAACATAATCAGATTTTACAAAATTTGGTAGGAAACATCATGTTAGAGGACTTTGAATTTCATATTTATTATGTTTATATTTTGTGTGGTTGAAATATAGAAGTCTCTTAGTTATTTTGAATTTGTACTGTAGTTTCTTAGACTCTTAACTAAGGATCACAGTCCTTAGATGTGGAAAGTCACAAGACTGATTTTGTAATATCTTTGAGTTAAACAACTAACATTGAATGACGTTAGACTAGATTTCATTAACTTGTTTGTTTATGTTTTCTGCTGAAAGGTTAATAGTCATATTGACCTTTGTCATGGAGTTATTACTAGTTAATAATTCTAGAGTGCTCTGAAAACATTAGTCTTTAAATATCAAGTATTATATCTATTAGATTATTTCCTAACACAAAGTAGTTTCTTCATTAACCTGTACTTAATATTGGCTATTATATTTATCTGTGATTGGCTACTCATTATAGTCCTATGCCTGTCCTTTAATTTATGGTCATTTAGGAACATTTGTGAGAATGTGTTTAACACATGATTGACATGGGGATGACTCAGGAAAATTCTTGTGAAGGGTGGTTATGACTGTGGAATGGTTTTGTACCTACTGTCGTTGGCATGCTGCTTCAGAAAGTTAGCCTCGGTTACAGAGTTCAGCCTTCGGAGTTAGCATGTACTATCTGGAACCCTGTCTCTCTCTGTCCCTTGACTGTCCCCGGGCAAGTTACTAAACCTTGATTTCCTTAACTGCAACTTGGAAATAGTAGCAACCTCCATAGGGTCATTATGAGGATCCATACAAAATAGTAAGTCTATCATTAGGAGTAATTTACGCTTACTTTTTTTTTTTCCTATAATAAAGATTTTAGTTTTTTTAGAGTGGTTTTATGCTCACAGCAAAATTGCAAAAAGGTGGTTCAGAGGTTTCACATACCAAGGGGGGACCCAAAAACTAGAATTATCTCCTAGCAGGCGGGTCCCTTGTAGTATAGGCTTCCCCGACTAGGTGTTTATTCTAGGAACCCATCTTTGTAAGTGTACTAGCTGGCGTTGTTGTAAGAGGGATTTGGCTTCCGTGAAATATTTTTGAAAGACTCTTTCAGCATGTTTGTACATTTCATGATGGGCCATTTATGAATATACCTGCCCACACCACGCTGAGTGTTCAGCAGTTTTTGACCAAAAAAGAAAAAAAAAAACTTTCAGGACCATTGTGCCTCACCCTCCCTATTCATCTGATTGTGCCCCAAGCAATTTTTTGTAGCCCCCTGGATAAAAAAAAGTCCTCAAAGGGAAATGTTTTGCCAATGTGGAAGAGGCAAAACAAAAAATGGCAGAAGCACTAAAAGGCATCAAAATCAACAAGTTCAAAAACTGCTTTGAGTGATGGAAAAAAGGTCTCAATAGGTTTATTGTATCTAATGGAAGAGTACTTTGAAGGCGACTGAAGTTTAAACATGTAAGAATAAATACATTTTTTATAAATAAATTCTGTTCTTTGGGGTTCCCCTGTATAACTCCTGCCCCCACACATGCATAGCCTCCCACATTATAAATATCTCTCACCAGAGTGGTACATTTGTTAACTAACAATTGATGAACCTACACTGACATATCATAATCACTTAAAGTCCATAGTTTACCTTTGGGTTCACTCTTTGTCATGTACATTCTGTGGGTTGGTACCAATATATAATGACATGTATCCATCATTATAATACCACACAGAGTATTTTCACTCACCTAAAAATTGTCTGTGACTGTTCATCATTCCTCTGCAGCCCTCAGCTTCCAGCCCTGGGCAACCCCTGATCTTCCCACTCTCTCCATACTTTTGTCTCTTCAGTAGGAATCATACAGTGTGTGGACGGCAAGTCAAAGATTGGCTCCTTTGACTTTAAGGTTCCTACATGTCTTTTTATGACCTGATAACGCATTCCTTTTTAGCACTAAATAATATTCCATTGCCTTGATGTACCAGAGTTTACCTATTTTTTCACCTACAGAGGAACATTTTGGTTGCTTCCATTTTTGAGAGTTATGAATAAATACTCATGTACAGTTTTTTGTGTGCATGTCAGTTTTCAGCTAATAGCTACTTCTAGTGAACATTTATTTATTTTAGCCAGACATTGTGTTATATACTTTAACTGCAGTGTATTATTTAATTCTTGAGTATATTATAGATTATGTAGAGTGTATGGCCCATAATAATATATGTCCAGTAACTGGTTGCTATTATTTTTTTGTGTATTAGTCAGAAGCATGTAGTTTAATCAGAAGTTGAGGTTGTTAACATGAAGATAGGACTGCAAAGTCCTTTCCAATAAGTAAAGGACTTACTGAAAAGTTGACAGTGGTTTGAAGGTGAAATATATGGTTATATTAAAGTGATGTTCAAGGATAATCTTCATGCTAATCACTTTGGAAGCTTGTTAAAATGTAGAGTTTGGAGTTCATCCTCAGGAACTCAGATTTTGTGAATTAGAATCTCTGGTCACGGAGCCCATATTCTGCAAATTTTACTAGCTTAATATATAATTCTTACTATGAAGTTTGAGAATCATCTTTCAAATTGATTCTTCCTTATGATGAAGACATAATTCTATTGATTTTTAAATAGTTATGTTTTCTCTAATATAACAGTCTTTATATATTATTAGTGATGGAGGTGGTAAGTTTTTTTCATTTAAATTTTTATACATGATATATAATAAGTGATTTTTCTGTGTTATGAGGGTACTAGGGGTGGTAGTATTTATGCATTCAACCAGTATTTAGTAAATATCACTTGAGATAAATTTTTATTTATCATAAATATTTTTTACTTTATTTAAATAATGACTTTGAATAGAGTAGGAAAGGAAAGAAGATTGAGGACATACCATTATGAAGCTAGATGAGAGGTGAAGAGAGTCGTTTTTCTGGTGCTAAATATAAGAGAAAATTAAAAATAATTTACATAACTAGTATGAATAATTAAAACCTGATGGAAATTTTGTAAGATGTTTTGATATGGGTCATTTTGTTAGTCATACTAATTAATAATTAATGATAGAATCATATCAGGAGTGCTCAGCTTCTGTGTTTTTTGACAAGTTTCTTTGCCTCCTAAGAACACTCTTCTTTTGGGTTTTGTCTATGTTGGCTTCCTGGAAGGCCATACTCCACTCTGTGGGAAATGCTGGTACAACCCTACAGTACTTCTTCACATGGACCTCAGCTTTTTAAAATTTTTTACGTAAAACCTCACTCAAAGGGACCAATAAATTGCTTCAAGTTATAATTTTAAACTTAGACGTTCAGAGAACTACATTTTAGTGAGTCACTGCATTGGTATTTTTAGTGCCAAATTGTTCTGTCTCTAGCATCCACTTTAATAACTCTTATTGGTTAAGGAACTCTATTTTTAATATCTGTTCATTCTGAGAAACTAGGTCATCAGGGCTTTGCCATTGTTAATGAAAACGGTATTGTATGCTTTTTTAGGAGCATGGTTGGACTGAATGAAACTAAAACATTTTAGAAATTGTTGTTCTGTGTTAAATACTCATAGGGTATAATTTTGCATATTTTAAACTCATTCTATTTGCCAGTGCAATATATTGTTTATTTCTGGGAACTTTGGCTATTCTGTCATGCTATTTAGAATTCACATGAATTATTAAACTTTCTAATAGGCCTTTTGCCGACAGCCTCTGTCTGACCACTCCTTTAAGAGTTGTTTTTAACGTTTTCAGAAGTAACATTTGGGTTTTACTGGGACTGGAATTTTTGTTTCTATAATGACAGAAGCTGATTGAACTTTTTTAGAAGTTGGGTGCAGTGGGATACAGAAGAGGAGTAAAACCAGACTAAATTTATGTGGTGCCTGTTTCACTGTGAGAAGTAATCATAGCCTTACATATTTACTTTTCTATAGGGGTGGCGGCGGCAGTAGGAGCAGTTGTAGGGGTAAAGTAAGGAGGCATTGAGGAGACTGTCTACCTCCTAACGTGGGGTTTCAGTTATTTCTAAATGTAGGTAACAGAGTGGTTATTAGTAAAATTTTTTCTTCTATAGGATAGTCTCATGTGTAGTATTGGTATCTTAATCACTTACCCCAAAACATTGACAATGTTAGCATAATCTCCTGAGTTACTGTCTTCTTCGTCATGTTCCTGTTTTGAGTGTGGGCCACAGATCCATAAAGTGTTGATGTGATTGTATAACTTTTAGAACTCTGTTGATTTTTTTTTTAAACTGGAGAACAGCATACTGGTTTTTTTCCTTTACTCTTATATCATTTACTTTCCTCCTGAATGATTTTAGAATGTTTTGGGATAGTATTATTTTGTGGTTAAGAGTATAAGCTCTTAAACAAGACTGTGCAGGTTCAATTTTTAACTTTGCCATTTACTAGTTGTGTGTGGAACAAGTTATTTTTTTAATATAACTCTTACTTCAGTTTCCTTATCTGTAACAAGGGATTATAAAATTATCTACTTTACAGATATGTTAAAGATGAAATAATCTTTAGATTATTTCTAGAGCACAATGCCTGCAAATACTACATACTGAATAAATAATAGTTACTATTAAGTATTAGTTATTCATTCACTAAAATAATATTTTCAGTAAGCTCTAATAGACTCTAAAAGTAAAAGAAATGATAATTAAAACTTTAGAAAATTTTCAATTTAGAAAATTATTTTTAGGCTGGAATTTAGACTCTCACACACAGATACAGCCTTTCCCAATGGTAATAAAACAATGTTTTTTAAACTTTAATGTGCACGCAGAATACTTGGGGATCTTGTTAACACGTGGAGTCTTAGAGGTTTTGGAATAGGCCCAAGATGCTGCCTTCTAACAATATCTCTAGGTAATCTGGATGTACCTAGTCCTTAGATCATATCTTGAGTAGTAAAGTTATGGAATGTTCCATTAAGTGGTTCTCAGTCCTTTGGTCAGTACAGTATAAACACTTGGGTATTTTTTGTCTTTGTTTTTCTAAAAAAATATGCCTAGGCTTCATCTCAGACCAGTTAAATTAGGTCTCTGGCATTAGTGTTCTAGGCATCATCATCATCAACATCATTATTTTTGTAAAAATTATCCTAGGTCACTCTTATGTGTAAACAGCATGAAGAGCTTTAGTGATTTTAAGGGGAGTCACTAAGCTAAGAAGCTCCATTTTATATTTTTATTTACTTTATCTTCCATGATTTTAAACACCTATAGGGATGATGCAGCATAGTTGGTCAGAACTCTTAAACTGGGAGGCAGTTATTTTGTGGGCTTCAAGTTTTATTTTTACTTGATTGGACTAAAACGTTTGATTCATTGGACATTTCTTCAGGTATCCTGTTCTCTGTTGCTTTCATCATTTTTGAGATCTTTGGGTTCTCCTCAATTTCTCAACAGTTTCCTGAAAATATAGTAACTCAAATTCAGTAAAAAACTGCTTTAACAAACTAAAGAATGGCAGTGGCAGAAGAATAAAGGTCCTTCTACTTCTCAAACTCTGATTTTTTTATTATTTAAGGGAGAAACTTATTTGCTTCAGACTTTTTCTTGGCCATTTCTTTATGCTTTTGGAGGCTAACGTGTTTTCTACCATGGTATTTTTTCAGTGAATTACTTCCTGAGGTTGTGTTCCATCTTCCTTCCTTCTCAGCTGTACTTCTTGCATACATTTCCCATCTTGCACCTATATTTTAGAGGATAAGAAGTAAATTTTTTTTTCATGGATGATCATGTTTCAGAGAAATAGTTTTCCAAAGTGCAAGATCATGATGAATTTTATTCCATCCATCCATGATATATCAGTTAGACTCTGGACAGGGAAATAATCCATACTAGATATACCAAGAACATTTAATATGGGCAGTGGGTTACATAGGTGTTGGAGGGCTTAAAAAGCAAAAGGGGAACACTGGAATAACAGATAGTAATTGCAGAAAGCAGCAACCACCTATGGGTCTGGGGGAACAAAGAAGAGTTTGGAGTAGATTTGGGTCTCAAAACCTTTGGAGGGGTACTGCTTGGATGTTGCTGATACTTCTGAGGACTACTTCTGAGAGTGCATAAAACACTGGTGGCTGTCACCACTGATGTTACTGGGATTGAGGGCCTATGTTACGGCTCTGCTTGATGGAAAAAGCGTTTCTCCTTCTAGTACCCTTGTTGGCAGTATGAGAAAGCTAGCTGGCAAAACAGAAAAATCATTTCCAGACTGCTATTTTTAGCATTACTGAGATGAGTATTAAAGGGTGAATTTGGAGCTGCGAGACAATAACTGAATAACCAGCACTTAACAGCATTCTCCTCTCTGCTTACACAAAGGCATAGGCTTTGGAGTTTTTGGTCTATTTTTTAGCCACTGGGATCCCACATGCTCTTAGTGTCTAGCATTTGGAATGAGAGGTGTTATTATTATTTTAAAATTAACTAGTTTAGTTCGTGTGATTTGGGGGCATGAAACAGGGCCACTTGCTGTAAGGTTACTCTGTCATGGCCTTTCCTGGGACGTGCAATTTAGTCATTAGATACACATTTCTTTGAGTCTCAAGGGGTTTCTGTTTTTCTAGATTCTTTATTTAAAAAGTAAAGAAAGAAATTGTGGCAGGAATAAAGGTGCTATAAACCAGAGGTTAAAAATTGGTTGCTTAGTGGCCAGACAGTAGCCTGCAGTGGGAACCAATCTTCGAAACAGGTTATACCCTCTCTCTCATTCTAATATATTTTTCTTCCTTAAGTGCTTCTCAGATTTTAATGTGCATGTGATTTTTGGGGGATCTTGTTAAAATGCAGATTCTGATTGAATATATCCTTGGATAGGACCAAAGATTCTGCATTTCTAATAAGCCCTCAGGGAAAGCTGAAGCTGTTGGACTCTAGAGAAGACTTTTCTTCTCCCTTTCCTGCTTTGAGAACCATTGGTCTGGCTTGGATATACTTTGGAACTGGGTTTGGGTGGTTGAATGGAGTGATCATGCTGCTGATTGAAGTGGAGTCCTTGTGGTGTTGCGAGAAAAAGCATTTTCGGGGACCCACAAGGGAGGATGAGATCTGGTGATAAGATTTATTTGGGTGCTTGGTTCAAAATCAAAAGAGTGCCTCCCCTGGGTTTCCAATGTCCCATTTCTCTCCATCCTCCCATGGAAAATCAGGGCCAGAAATAGAGCCAGTGTCCAGAGATCCTGTGCATGCCAAGGCCAGTTCAATCTAGTCTTTCTCATCTGGCTAGCTTAGCCTGTGTTCCTGGCTGTGCTGCTGTATCCAGGCTCCCACATGGGGCCTGTGTTTAGAGTCTGCCAGGGCCACAGGGTTATGGAGAGAGAACATTTGAGCACACGGGGTGAGTGTAGTGGGGGGGGCGGGGAGAGCGAGCGAGAGCGAGAGCAGGCAAATGCGCTTCTTTGTTTCCCTGGGGTTATAACCAGGAGATTTTTCAAAATAAATTAACTTTCCAAGCTTTTATGGGCTTATGATGGGTCCACACCCCCTAGTTTGACTGACAGGCCTCTATGGTCAAGCACTTCTCCCTGTGCCCACCAACAATCGGTACTGGAGGGTGACAGTGCTGCTGGGGAGATTTTCTGTATTCTGAGGATTGTCTCCTTGGTGGCAGTCCTCTGGAGAGTGTGAATGAGTCTGTAAATGCTGTAGCTTTCTGGCTAAGCAAGTAGGCTTATACTCTCCAGTTTATTAAACTCAATGTCTAATTCCCTTTGCTCTCTTTCTTATTAATAACTAGTTAAATACCTACGGTAACAGTCATAAAGTAAGAGTTTCTTGCAGGCCTGCCTAACTTTCTAGAAATATTTTGAGCAATCTTAGTAGAGGTATTAATAGTTGTTTCTTTTTAGGTGGGAACAGAAGGGCATATGCATCTGAATAAGTTCACTTTTCTTCCATAATTTAGATGTTATCCTGGATACTGAATTTCATTAGTTGTCTATATGTTTAAGGGAAACTGACTTATAGGAAATAGGCTGGAAGGACATGACCAAATTCATGCATCAGTTTTCTTACCTTGATTAAATAGACTATGGGTTAAAAAATTGTATTTGGTTTGAATTTCATATTACAGTTGACCCTTGAACAATGTCAGAAATCTG
The DNA here is from genome assembly GCA_004026765.1 of Micronycteris hirsuta. NCBI lineage: Eukaryota > Metazoa > Chordata > Mammalia > Chiroptera > Phyllostomidae > Micronycteris > Micronycteris hirsuta. The sequence goes on along the minus strand of PVJI01004768.1, from coordinate 83,298 downwards.
CATATAACTTTGACTTCCCAAAACCTTAAATACTGTTGACTGGAAGCCTTACTGACAGCAAAAACAGTAGATTCACACATAGTTTATATTATATATATTACATATTATATTCTTATAGTCAAGTAAGCTGGAGAAAAGAGACTGTTGTTAACAAAATCATAAGGAAGAGAAAATACACTTACAGTGTTTATTGAATAAACTCTGCATATATGTGGGCCAATACAATTTAAACCTGTGTTATGTAAGTATCAACTATAATTGTATTTCCCCACTTTTGACACTTTTATATATGTAAACTTGTTATTGAAAGTAGAGTCTTGCCTTGAGCCAAATAAATGGTAGTCTATGTTTTTTAAAAAATATTTTAATTATTTATTTTTAGAGAGAGGAGAAGGGAGAGAGAAGGAGAAGGTGAGGAAACATCTACAAGAGAAACATTGGTTGCCTCTCTCATGCCCTCAACTGGGGGACCTGGCTAGCAACCCAGGCATGTGCCTAGGCTGGGAATTGAACCAGTGACCTTTTGGTTCACAGGCCAGTGCTCAGTTCTCTGAGCCACACCAGCCAGGGTGGTAGTCTACTTTAATGGAACTTTCAGTGCAGCCCAAATTTATGAAGCTGTTAATTGTTCTTTGCATTTGGATTTTACTATACCTCAAGGCATACCTGATTGGATAAATAAAAAGTTAATCTCTTTTTGAGTTACCGTCCTTCAAGATCCTGTCTCTGTCCCCTTTTTCCACCTTTATTGAGTCTTTCCTTTTGTTGTTACAGATACATTTTTAAAGATCCTAGGTACTTTCTTTTTGTCTGTTGATTCTTTAAATGAATGTTATCCTTAAATTTTTAATTCAGGCAATGAATAATAATTCAGGCTATAAATAGAGAACTGATTGGTCTTTTATCAGGTGAGGTGAAAGAATTAAAATGGAAGTTAAGAATTCAGGGGATTCCTATTGAAAAGAGGGTGAAAAAACCAAAGCATTTTGACTGGCATATAGAGAGAGACCCTTGCATGCACACAAATGTCCATATTTGAATATTTATAGAAGGTAATCTGTCAAAATTACTGTTATTTTAATTTACTAAGTTTGGCTGATTGCTGCAGTTGTATGTTAGTTGAATTCTAGATGAGGAACTGTAAATGTGATCTGGTGTGGGGCATGCTTTTTTGTCCTTGAATATCCAAACAAACCTTGAAGCTGTTTGGATATTCCTGTTCTCTCCCTGGTCCTGCTGTTCCCTCTCTTTTTCTGAACTTTAATATTGTTTTTTAGGGAAAAGAACTTTTTAAAAAAGATTTTATCTATTTAGTTTTAGAGAGAGGGTAAAGTAGAGAGAAAGAGGAAAAGAAACATCAATGTGTAGTTGCCTCTTGTGTACCACCTTCTGGAGACCTGGCCCGCAACCCAGGCATGTGCCCTGACTGGTAATCGAACCGGCGACCCTTTGGTTTACAGGCCCATGCTCAATCCACTGAACTACACTAGCTAGGATTTTTTAGGGAAAAAAATTTTAAATGAGGTTATAATGGTACATAGTAAAGAAAAATTTAAAAAACACCCTTGTAGACACGGAGTGATCAAGAATTTTTAAATAATTTGAGTTAATTATTTGTCCAGTCTTTGTTTCAAAGGAGCCATCCCTGGAGAACTTAATCCTAGAGACAAGTATCTCATTTGAATGGTCTTATGAGGTTTTATATGAGATATGTCAACAAAGAAAATGTATAATTGTAGATAATTAATGTTACCCCTTTCTTTTGTCTCATTTGAACAGTTGATCATTTCAGTGACCCAGATTCAAGCAGTAATATCTTTCTCTGGAAATATGTGGTTTCATCAGTTTCATATGTTCTAGGGAAATGAAGGTAAGCCATTTTTCACAGTTAATATTGAAATAACTTTGTTAATAAATCAAAATTTTCTCTTTTTAAAAATTAGGAAACCCTTTTCTCATTGGGTACAGAAAACACTATATTATTTATTGATGGTGTATCATTTTCTCAAAAGATTCCACTGAGACATTATTCCAGTTCTAGAGATGATACGCTGACTTTCTAAACATCATGACTTTTTTTGGAGCAGGTCTACATTCTGTGCTTTATTTGCTAGGCTCTCTTGTCTTTTTTACATAGCCATTTTTACCTGAATAGTTTATTTTTACATATGTAACCACCCAATATGACTAATTCTTAATTTTTTTTTTGCTTTTGATGTTTTCATTTATTTCATTAATTGGATTAATTTTGTTGGTTATTTAGTTAGAAATTATTTCAAATACTAAGTCTCAGTTTTAATACTTAGATATTGACTTTGTTTTGGGGTTGCAGGATTATATTTTATATTTAACAGATTACATATGGAATTTTTTTAGAGCATTCTTTTCTATATTTCACAAGCATCCATCTTTATTCTTATTGGACAACTGTTTTTGGGGCTGATTAATCTTTTTTCTAGGAGCTTTTATATATTTCACTTGTTACTGAGGTTACATTTCCCAATTCTTTTTGTGACCATTACCAAATCATCTCCCATGTACAAGTATCTCACTCTAGTTCTTCATTATACATGTAGGAAATTATTCAAGTCTGTAGCTATGACTGAAGAACAAGATTATTAATAATACCTTAGGATGTTACCCTAGCTCCTAATTTTGTAATGGCACACTGTCTGTTCACTGTATAAAGGGCTCAGAAATGTCTGTTGTACCTAATGCATCACAAACATGGAAATAATAAAGTGAAATTTACATATGTGTATAAAGTGAAGTAATACTAATGTGTTCACTTGGGTTTGGCCATTCTTTCATTTTTGCTATGTTTGGAGGCTTTTTTTGCAACATACTTCAGATTCCTTCAGGTGAATTAGATATGTTCATCTTATTTAACTAGCATACTTTTGGTTAATATGATAAAACTCAGTTGAATAAAATTTAAGTTAGTAATATAAAAAAGCAATGAGCTGTTTTACAGTATGATATTGAAAAAATTTTAACTATTTCTTGCTATAAGAACAGACAGCACTCTACAGTGGATAAAGATGTCCTAAGAAAATTAAATTTGATACAGGTTAATTCCACAATTATAGCAAATGTTGGTAATTTGGCACCCAAATATCAAATTTCACATACAGGTTTTTGCTTTTTACTAATTTTTTTCCTCCAGAGGAAGAATCTTAAAATTTAAATTAGTTTAGATGGGATTATAATGCTATTTTAGGAATTAAGAAACAGGCTTTGTTTTTCTACAAATTAATTGAGCACTAAGGGTAACCAGTGAATCGCAGTATTGCCTGATTGATTTTTTTAAGTCCTTAATGGAAATTCAATATTTAGGTATTTATTTAGGAAATACATTAGTTTGTAATAATGATTTCTACAATATTTGATTGTTCACATGTTTTAATTGCTTCAGAAAGGATGAAGCTTATTATTTAATAACTTGCATTTTAGCATTACATATAGACTAAACACTATGATTAATCATATATTAGGCAATTTGTATGCCATTGAGACAAGTTCAGATTTGCATTTTTTCCTCCCAATACTATAGGATTGTTATCACTTTATCAATTAGTAAAGATTGAAAATGGAGATTTTCTTTTGCGGTTTTCAGTTCACCATGTAAGGAGCTTTTAGAAACTATCACTTTGTTCTAACAACAAGTAGAAAACTGAACAAACTGAAAAATCAACAAATGTTCTTAGGTATGTCAGAGTAATAAGGTTACAAAGCAAACTGTTCCTCCCCCGCCCCACCCCCCCACACAAATTGGAGAGACAGGTGAATGCAGAGAATGACAGCTTACTCTAGCAGAGACGCAGGAGCAGAAACCTCTAAGGGAACCAGTGCTAGGCAGAAAAATCTTAAGTGTAATTAGTTAAAAACTGTAGGGTACCCAGTAATAGGGGACTGCCACACTTTCATGGTTTTACCTCCAGGTCTTCACAGTGAGTATCAGAGAAAAATCCCCTAGTGATTTCTGTAGGGGAGGTTAAAGTAACTATTTGGAAATATGCCAAGGCATTCTGTTTTTCTTAAGCTGTACCATCAGGAGTTCCCCTTAGGATCAGGAACAAGACAGGGATATCCACTTTCACCACTCTTATTCAACATATTACTGGAAGTCCGAGCCAGAGCAATCACACAAGAAGAAGAAATAAAAGGCATCCAAATTGGAAAGGAAAAAGTGAAACTGACATTCGCAGATGACATGATACTGTGTGTAGAGAAACCTAGAGATTCCACCAAAAAACTACTAGAATTGATAAATGAGTTCAGTAAAGTAGAAGGATACAATATAAATATCCAGAAATCAGTTGCATTTTTATATGCCAGTAGTAACCTCTCAGAAAGGAAAACTAAGAAAACAATCCCGTTCACAATTGCTTCAAAAAGAATAAAATACCTAGGAATAAATTTAACCAAGGACCTGTAAAAGACCTGTACTCAGAAAATTGTAAGACACTGAAGAAAGAAATTGAAGAAGATACAAATAAGTGGAACATATACTGTGTTCATGGATAGGAAGAATTAACATCATTAAAATGTGTCTACTATCTAAAGCAATCTACAAATTCAGTGCAATTCCTATCAAGATACAAGTGACATATTTCACAGAACTAGAACAAAGATTCCAAAATTTTTATGGAACCATAAAAGACCCCAAATAGCAACAGCAATCTGGAGAAAGAAGAACAAAGTTGGAGGAATCAGGCTACCTGATATCAAACTATATTACAAGCCTATAGTAATGAAAACAGCATGGTACTGGCATAAAAACAGACACAGAGATCAATGGAACAGATTAGAGAGCCCAGAAATAAACCCATGGCTTTATAGTCAATCAACATTTGACAAAGGTGGCAAAAACATGCAATGGGCTCAAGATGATCTGTTCAATAAATGATGTTGGGAAAATTGGATAGATACATGCAAAAAAAATGACACTAGACCACCTTACACCACACAAGAATAAACATAAAATGGACCAAAGACTTAAATGTGAGACTGAAAAACCACAAAATCCTGGAAGAAAACATAGAGAATAAAGTCTTGGACATTTCTCGTGGCAATATTTTCTGATATAGCTTCTTGGGTAACCATGTCAAACCAAAAAGTTTTGCACAGCAAAGGAAACCATTAACAAAATGAAAAGACAGCCCACTGAATGGAAGAACATATTTGCCAATGATACATCTGAGAAGGGGTTACCATCCAAAATTTTTAAAGAACTTACGAAGCTCAACACCCCAAAAATAATTCCATTAAAAAATGAGCAAAGGACCTGAATAGACGCTTCTCCAAAGAGGACATACAGACGGTCAATAGACATGAAAATCAATGAGGAAAATGGCTAACGGGAATAAAAACCCCAGAAGATAACATATTCAAGGACTAAGAGACAACTACCGACAGTGTAACGTATGCGTAATCGGAATACCAGAAGAAGAAAGAGTAAAAGGAACAGAAGAGATATCTGAAGCAATAATGACTGGGAATTTCCCCAAATTAATGTCAGATTTCAAGTCACAGATCCAGGAAGTTCAGAGAACACCAAGGACAGTATGTGCCCAAAAAACTTTAATTAGGCATATCACATTCCTGGCTGGTGTGGCTCAGTGGATTGAGTGCTGGCCTGAAAACCAAAGGGTTGCTGGTTGATTACCAGTCAAGGCAAATGCCTAGGTTGCGGGCCAGGCTCCCTGCCTCCCCACTCTGTAGGGGGTACATGAGAGGCAACCATAAATTGATGTTTTACTTCCTCTCCCACTCCCTTCCCTTCTCTCTAAATGAATGAACGAATGAATAAATAAATAAATCTTTTTAAAAACGATTCTCAAAGTACAGAAAATCAAACACACAGATAATCTTGGAAGAAGACAGAGGCAGAAGATGAAACCACCTTATATAGAGAAGCAAAAGTAAGAATAACATCTGACTTCAGAAACCATGCAAACAAGAACAGTTAAGTGTTTTGTGTTTAAACTTTGAGACAAAACCCCCAACAATCTAGCATTCTATATCCTACAAAATTATCTTTCAAAGTGAATGAGAATAAAGAGTTATTTTACCAGTCTAAAACTTTGAGTGCCCACGGCTTTAAAAAGGCAGTATTCAGAATGTCAGAGTTTAGAGTAAGGAAAAGTTTATTGATTGAGAAGGCACTAGCTCAAGAAGATGGAGGTGCTTGCAAATTCTGAAATCTGTCTTAGGCAAGCACGAAATTCAGGTTTCTTTTAAATCAAGGGAAGGGAAAATGGGAGGGGCTGTTTTGTAAAAACTTAAGCCAGGAACAGAATTCCTCTATAATTAGCATGTCCAAAGCAGGAGCTATTAGCCTGGAGGCTATGAGAACAAAGGCGGCCCATACAAGATGGGGTCAGAGAGACTGAACTCTCTCTTACATTTATGTAAACAGAATTTGAGAGAATTTGTGGGCAGTGGTTCTGCCTTGCATGATATGTTAAAGGACATTTTCCAGAGAAGGAAAATTGTATAGGCCAGAAACTTGGATCTGTGTTATAAAAAAGAAACAATACTAGAGAAAGAGTAAGTGAAGGTAAAATAAAAACTTATTTTTCTTCTTATTTTTAAATTGACTTCGTTTATTTTTTTATTTATATCGTAACCTGAGGACATGCTTATTGATTTTAGAGAAAGGGGGAGGGGAGCAGAAAGGGAGAGAAAAATTGATGTGAGAGAGAAACATTGATCAGTTTCCTTTTGTGTGTGCCCTTACTGGGGACTGGACCTGCATCCTAGCTATGTGCCCTGATCAGGATTCGAACCCATGACCCTGTTTTGATCTATGGGATGTCGCTCACTCCAGCCAACTGAGCCACACCAGCCAGGGTTATTTTTCTTTTTCTTAATTGATCTAACAGATAACATAATGTATTCATAATGACAACAACAGTATATTCAATGATTATAACATAGTGAAGTGAATTTTAGCATTGATACAAGGGTTGGGAGGGAAGAGTTAGGAATATTTTATTGTAAGATACCCATGAAGCAATATAGTGTTATTTGAAAGTGGACTTGGATTAATTGTAAATGTGTAATGCAAATTCTAGGGCAATCATTAGAGTGAAAAACGAAGTATAATTGACATGCTAAGAAAAGAAAGTGGAATTATATAAAATGCTCAATTAAAACCACAAAAGACAGAAGAAGAGTGGAAGACAAAAATAAGAACAAAGAAAACAGTAATAAATACAGTATATATTTATCCAAGTATATCAATAATTACTTTAAATATCAGTGGTTTAAATACATCAGTAAAAAGACAGAGACTGTCAAAGTGGATTAAAAGCCTGGAGAAGGATATACTGAGACACTATGGGGACTTGGGCCCAGGAATGGAAAAGTAGTACCAGGTGGCCAGGAAGCCAAGTTAAGAGCCGGTGGAAGGTGTAGAAACCGACTGCAAGAAAGTCACCACCCCTCCACTCCCTGCTCCAAAAAAAAAAAAAAAAAAAGGGGCCCAATTTTTATCTCCCTTCTAACTGCTTCCTTTTTCTACATTGACATGGACAATTCCACAAGCCTGCCTTTTTCGAAAAGTCCTCCTTTTTCAAAAAGACTGTCTTTTCTTGCTAGCCCACTCTGGCCCCAGCTGCTAGATCAGAGGACCATCCTTTCCTTTTGCTGCCTCCCTTGTGCTTAAGCATAAGCTTAATAAATACCTGTCTGGAAATTTCTCTGGGGTTTCCTCTTAATTTCTGCCTTTGGGAACCCAAGAACCCTAACCCCAGCAGACAGAGGAGACTTCAGAACAAGGAAAAAATTTAAAGAGGAGCATTATATAATGATAAAGGGGTCAATTCTTCAAGAAGATATAACATCCTTAATGTGTATGCACCTAACAGTAAGTCATCAATATATGTGAGGCCAAACAAACAAAAGAAAACAAACAAAACCTGATAGAATTGCAAAGAGGAACAGATGAATCAGTTGGTGGTGGAACAGCACAGGTGTTGGACCTATGGAGTCAGACCAGACATTGGTTTAGCAACCTTGGTAGTTGAGTTATGGCTAAGATAAAATTCAGAGCCAAGACTCAAACTCTAAGAGAAAATTTATTTAGAAAGTCCCTGAGGTAGAAGTGAGCAGCAGAACAAATGGACCCAGGAAACAAGTTACAGTGGCAGCAGAAGGACCCTTGGAGCTTAGGCAAAACAGAGGCAAGGAAAACACTCCTGGGGAAGGAAGTGGGGAAAGGCGTGGGTATGCTCCATAGAGAAAGCCAAACTGGGTCCTCTGTCTTGAGGGTATTTGTCTGGAGGTGGGTAGGATCACAATAGAATATTTATCAGCTTTCTAGGTTTGTCTTTTCATTGCTCTCTACTGATTGGTTGGTGCCAGGGCATGGGATCATTAGTCAGTGCAGCTGGTCCTGATGTCAGCCATGGCATCACTTATCTGGTTTTGCTGCTTTTCTGGGCCTGAAGCTGAAACATAAGTGAGGCCTAGATGTTATCCCTATGGGTTAATGCTTAAGGGAGTATCCGTGCAAGGCCCACCTGGGAATTGTATGAGGCCACTCTCTGGCCCCTTGTTCTTCCTCTAAGGGGGTCTCCTGCATGACTAGCGAAATGCCAAGGGAGGAAAGTACAAGGGAGGGTTCAAACTGAATGATCAGTGATAGGAAAGGTCAAGATGTCTAAACTGCATAACCAGGGATATACTAGGGGAGGAAAGGTTACCTTGGGGTAGGTAACCTAGCAAAAAAACAAAGTCCTTGTTTTTCCAGTTTTACCCTTTGCTAGGCATTGGGGACTTTCCACCCCGATGACCTGTACCTGGCCATCGTCCTGGCTCTGCTCATGTCTGTCTAACTGCCTACCACAATTCCACTATTATAGTTGGAAATGTCGACACTGATATCAGGGAGAAAATCAGTAAGTTTGAATTCAACAGCACATTCCATAAATTGGATATGATTGAGATATATAGACTACTTCATCCAACAACAGCAGATACATGTTCTCAAAAGTGAAAATGGAATTATTGAAAAAACTTCCGGTTCTTTTAGACTATTTTTTTCTGTAGGATTTGCATCATAAACAAGTGATCAGAGAAAACAAGATGAAGAACTAATTTTTTAAAATACAACAAAATGTCACCTTCCTCTTCTCTACGCATATTACATATTCTAGGGTAAGAATTTTAAAACTGATTTTTTTTTGGTAATACTTACACTTTTTTTCCGTCAAGTTTGGAATAATGAATGAAATAGGTATATGGTTATATACGAAGGGAGACCCCTCAAAAAAACAGAATTATCTTCTGGAGTGTGGGCCCTTTGTAGTACAGGCTTCCCCAGCTAGGTGAGTGTGTTCTAGGAACCCATCTGTGTCAGTGTACGAGCTCGCGTTGTTGTGAGAGGCTGCATTCGCTTCAGTGCAATTTTTTTTGAAAACTCTTCCAATGCGTTTGCCCATTTCATGATGGGTATTTTATGAGTGCACCTGGCTACACAGCACTGAGTGTTCAGCAGTTTATGACCAAAAAACAGCATGATTCCCCCACCCTCCCTATTTACCTGATCTCATCCCCAGTGAACCCCCCTCCCCATGAAAAAAAAATCCTCAAAGGGAAACTCTTTGCAGATGTGGAAGAGGTGAAATAAAAAATGGCAGAAGCGCTAAAAGGCATCAAAATAAAAAACTTTTAGCAATGGAAAAAATGTCTCGATAGGTGTATTGCATGAAATGGAGAATACTTTAAAGGTGACTGAAGTTTAAACATGTAAGAATAAATACGCAGTTTTTTATCAATAAATTCTAGGTTTTTTGGGTCCTCTCTCATACTTTTATAAATGAAAGATACTGTGAAATATGAATCCTTCATAGCCTGGTCAATATTTTATAATTACTGAACTTTGCTCCCGAATAACATAGCTCCAAATGTCCCACCGCCTTATTCTTTTGAGCGATCTAGTGGAAGGGCAGAAGCAGATGAGAAGGGGGAAGGAGAGAGCAAGAATTTAAAAAGGAAGAGAATATTCTAACTGGATTTAGAGGGCAGTTGTGTAGGTTATCGAAGGCAGATACTTTGTATGATAAATTGCTGAACTTTTTAAAGGAATGATGAAAATTTCTTAGGTTTTATTTTTTGTTTGAAATGGTAGTGGTTTGAAGGGGACCAAAGTTATGCCTTTTGGGATATTAATTTTAAGCTAGTTACTAAGAAACAAAAGGCTCAGAAAAAAAAAAAAAACATTGACCCTCCCCGCTTTCCTGCCTCTGCGATTCAAAGGGAAAGTCCTGAGTGAATGTTAGGATGTTCTCTTTAGCAGAATTAAGAACATTCATTTGAATGTTCTCTTTAATTTGAATTAAGACGGTGTCCCAAGCAAGGGTCTGTTTACTAGATTATTCTTCGTGACTTATTGTTTCTGGGTTGCTCTTCCTCAGCTATCTGTAAAGTGCCTACTTCTTTTTGAAATCTCAGATCCTACCTTCCCCCACTCTCTCCTTTGTCCAAAATTATATATATACCCAATTTTACCTGGGTAAAGGTAAATACACACACACACCCAGTTTTACCTCACTGTCTTTGGAATTTTCAAACATATGTGAATTCCCTGTGTGAAAATATTAAGATTCGATTTTCTCATGTTAATCTTTCTGTTAATTTGATTAATAGTCTAGCTAGATGAATTTAGAACGTGGGAGGAATAGCATTTTTCTTTTTAGTTCCCACAGTGTTTTCCCGTTTCAAGACTACCCTTTTCTTACCCAGTGCCCTTTAGAGCTATGCTTATGGGTAACAGGATCATGGGCTTAAATTAGTGGAATATAGGGACATTGGATAAAATGGATAGACGTATTTCAGTGTGTTTCTCTAAACTTTACTTCTCATTTCTTGGTGTTTCAAGATTTGGCACCAGGTTTAAGAGGGGGCTAATTCTTTGCAAAGCTATTGTAATGGCTTGAGGCATTCACAATATTTTCCTGTTGGATTATTGGATTTTTATTGGGTTGACATTTATTTTCCTGTTAAGTGCTGTTATCAATGTTATTTTTTGTCTGCAGGTGTTTCTTGGTATTTACCCTAAGGGATTACCAAAATAGATAAGATTCTCTCAAGGAATTAGAAATCTTGTTAAAATTGATCCAGTGAAATTGTTCCCTTCTTTTTAGGAACAAAACAAAATCAAAAACAAAATAAAAGAAAACATCATTTTTTCCTTGCTGACAAGTAGTGGTTGAGGACAAAATCTATCAGTGTGTAATCCCAGACTCTCTGATGTATCTTAACTGTTGATTAGCTGAACAAACCTTGGTCATGTTATATCACTTCTTACCTCAGTGTCCTCGTCTTCAAAGAGATAGTGCCTGTCTTAGGTAAGAATGAAGTGAGTAAATTGTGCAAGTGCCTGGTTCAAAACTGGCATGCAATAAATGTTACTGTTACAGAGCAAGGGCCGGGGACATCCAATGATGTCCCAACCCCGCACTAGGTCCGTTATGCTCGCCGCTAATGGAAAGACGTCTTTCAATGCCAGAGACTTGTGAAAAGGAAAAGAATTATTTATTTACAAGTTATACAGGCTTGGAGTAAGGACTTAAGGTTTCCTTTAAAATATTAGAGTTCTCTAGAATACCCACAAACACACAGTCCTTCCTTCCCCCCTTCCCAGTCCAGGGTACCATATCTCAGGAAAAGAAGTAGAAGTCCATGATTAAGGCAGATTCTCAGTTCTGGCACCATCCGATGTGTCGCCACCGTGATCTCCAGTTAATCCAAAACCATGTTAATCCAAAAGCATGTGGCACCTTCTCATGGCCCACCAGCAAGAATCCTTTCACCCCTTTTCTTCCAGGCAGTCTCTCCTGCTTCCTAGGCCGTGTGGCAAAGGAAGGCACCCAAAGCCACGTGGTCCTGCCTCTGTCTCTCAGGCTGAGGGGTCCCCACTCCTCAGCCTCGTGGTCCAAGAGAGAGATATGGCTGCTGTGCCTGGGTTTAAATCCCCCGCGCTTATCTTCCTCTGCAGCCCCATTTCCGACTCCTCCTTCAATTGGCTACACCTGCCAGCACTTCATATCCTTCCAGCTTTATTGGGCTGCCATGTTAACTGTGGGCAGGCGTGGCGCCATGGCACAGAGCCAATCATCTCCAAGTTTTCGCGAAGGCACTGTGTCTAGGGGGAGTTGCCTCCCAGTTACATCCTGGGTGGAAGTCACTCCCATCCCCCTGGGTCAAAATATGGCCACAGCTATTTAACATATCCATACAACCAGTTAAAGGTTATAGATATGTTAAATGACTATGCCAGAGGTTATTGGCAAGGCTGCTGTTATGCAAAACAGCTCTGAATGGCCCTGCTCCAGGAGTCCCATCCCCCTTCAGTTCAGACTTGTGGGGGTGAGGACATCCTATATATATTTCTAATATTTCCTGGACACCTTGAGTTCTGGACCCCATTACAAATCCTCATTTGGGCCCCCCCCGGCTGCACTCTGTTACATTACTTCTCTTCCTCCTTCCTTTTGGCATCAGTAATATCTGGATCCCAGTTCTCGAATTCACTTGTTACAAGTTATTACAGCAAATTATTTACTTTCTCTGAAAGTCGTTTGTCTATCATACAGTTTTCAGTACCCTCTTTATACAGTTGTGGTTGGAATTCATTTCCTAGCATAGTCTAGGAAGTCTTTGTTGAATTTGAATTTGAATGTTAAATGGCTGTAAAAAGTTACATAAATATAGAGTTTTTCTGGATAGATCTTTTGGATGTCAAATCCACAATATATATTTTTAGTAATATATAGAAGAAGGTATATAAACAAGGAAAAGTAAATCTCTTTTTATGGGAAGACTCTTAATTTTACTTAGCTTACTTAATTTTTTAAATTTTAATTTATTTATTTTTGTTCAATTACAGTTGTCTGCATTTTCTCCCCACCACTCCTCCCCACCCCATCCAAACCCACCTCCCTTCCTTGCTTCCACCCTCCCCCTTGGTAATTTTTCTTAATGTAATTTATTGAGAAAGTAGGGAAATTATGGATCAAAGGATTTATTTTACCTGAAATAGCTATTTCTAGAAAGAATTATATATAGGGCACTAAGGCAATCAAACTCTGTGAGGTTGGAGTCGCTCAAGAAACCAGAAGGACTGAGCGAACTAAGGAGCAGGGTTTATTATCCGGGAATAAGAGGGAAAAGTGGGGCCAACCAAGGGAGGTTGGGACTCCTGGGGTAAAGAGGAGAAAGTGCAGCCAACCAAGGGAGGTTAAGACTTGTGGGGGAAAGTGGGGCCTACCTAGGGAGGTTGGGGAGCCAAGCAAGGGAGGTTAGGACTCGCTTGGTTGTTCTTAGGGCAGGGTTTTTAAGCACAAAAACCTGCAAAGGGTAACTGGTTGGGGTGTCAGAGTCTAGCTAGAGCTGGTTGCTGGGTGCCATTTCTGCTGACTGTTGTTCTTGATACATCTTGTCAGGTTCAAGTTAAAGCTGCATCCTGTTATGCTGGATAGGCTGACCCCAGACCCCAATCTTAGCTGAGCATGTATTTGTCCTGGGTAGGGTTGGCAGGCATTTGCTCAAGCTAATGTTTCCCATGGTGAGTTTTCTCACCTGGTGATTTTCCATTCCTCCTAGGCCTACCTACGTCTGTCAAACTCTTTGCTTTTTTATTTTTATTTTAGGTGGCTTTCATTTTTTAATGAGAGACTTTAATATGCAATAATGGTTTTGTGGGCAGATCTTGGAAAACTCATCAGTACTGAAAATTTTATAGGTAATTTTCAGAGAGAGAAATAATATATCAGTATTAAAGTTTAGTTTGGTAAATTAAGGTCAAGACTCATGAATGAATTATGTTAAGTGAGTTATGAATTAAAATCAATAGTATTGTTGAATTTAACTACGTGTTAAATCAATACTTCTTTCACATAATCACAGAATTGAAATTGATGTGTGTGGTATACTATATTGAAGGCTTGCAGAGTGATGAACTAGGGAGTTGGTAATTTTCAGTATGTTAAAGTTCCATGAATTTCAGTTAGATTTGTTTGAATGTGAATCACTTTCATAAATAGCCAGGAAAATATCACTGCCTTCCTATTTTGTAGAAGTTAAATTAGCTTTTGTATCTATTCAGATGAATATAAATTTTAGGAAATAATTGGATGTACAGAGTATTAATCATTTTCAAGAATTCATTTTCTTTGACATGCTATATAGCTCTTTATTAGATGCTTGTTAACCAAACTGAAAATGTTGCACAGAATAGAGAATAGTCTTTGCATCCATAACTTTTACCTGCAGGGGGAAAAAAATAAAACATTAAGTGCAGAATAGCTTCTGCTGTGAAAACAGAGATGAATTTATGTGTGAGTGTTAAGGACACATAGATGGGTGGATTATGACCATGTTTAAGTATTTTTGCTGTAAGGCAAAGGATTTGCAGAGTTAGAATAAATGTGTTACGTTGGTATTGCTGCAGTCAAAGTAAGTGTTCTTCATCAAGGTTTTGTTTATTTTGTATTGTGTTTGTTTTTCTTTAAGAAACTAGATAATTAAGTAAAAAACTGGGTAATTACTTTTTTTTTAAGATTTTTAATTTATTTTTATTTTAGAGAGAGGAGAAGGGAGGGAGAAAGAGCAATGTATGGTTGCCTCTCACATGGCCCTCACTGGGGACCTGGCCTACAACCCAGGCATGTGCCCCGACTGTGAATCGAACCAGGACCTTTTAGTTCCCAGCCCGTGCTCAATCCACTGAGCTACACCAGCCGGGCTCGGTAATTACTTTTTAACCACTTTTTTTCTTAATAATTTAATGTTAAGAACTTAGAATTCTGTTATTGTACTTTTACGAAGTATTATTTGGGCAAGTCATTTATAAAGTAATATGGTGGTAATATATATTTTTTCCTTTTTTATTGTGTAAAATATACATAAAGTAAAACTTAACCATTTAACCATTCTAAGTGTATAATTCAGTGGCATTAAGTACACTTATTGTTGCCAAACCTCACTGCTATCTGTCTCCGGAACTTTTTCATTATCCTGAACTGAAACTCTACCCATTAAACACCAACTCCTTATTTTCCTTTACTCCCATTTCCTATAACCACTATTTATTTTGACTATTCTAGGTTCCTCATACAGTATTTGTCCTTTTGTGACTGACTTCTTTCATGTAATGTAGTATCTTCAAGGTTGTCCATGTTCTTTCATGAATCAGCATTTTATTCTTTTAAAGACTTAATAATTTTGTTTATCCATTTCATCTGTCAACATTTCTGCCTCTTGGCTGAATGTTGTGAATAATGCTGTTATTAGCATTGGTGTGCAAGTATCTGTTCAAATGTGTCATAGGATTTTTGCATGTGTTCCTAACCAATGAGGAGCAAAATTCATGGCCATAATCAATGTTTTCAACATATGCATTTAACTCAAAGCATAAATTTTGGCATGATCATACTTAAATGGAAGTTAGATCATTTAGATCATGACACTCCTCTAAACAGTCTTTTCCAGAGACATCCGTACTTTGCCAGTGGAAGTGAGGCTCTTTTCACAGGATCCCTAGAAAAGCATTTCATGGACCTGTGCACAAGTGATTGTGTTGAGGCAAGATTTATTTGGGTGGAAGGCTGCCCCTGTGTCCCATCTCTGCCCCTCCTGCCATGGAAAACGTACAACCATGTGTTCAGCAAGGCCAGTGTCCAAAGTTTTTGTGGCATGTAAAAGCTTAGACCAGTCCAGCTTTTCTTACCATCCAGCTAGTTTAGCTTCTGTTTCTATCTGCAATCCGTTGCTGTGCTGTGGTGTCCAGGCTCCTGCCTGGACCTTGCATTTGGAATCTGAGTGGCTGTCAGACACATGGTTGCTAGGGCCACGTGGTTATGGAGAGAGAATGCATGAGTGTAGGGGGCCAGCCTGGGTCACCAAGAGAGCTCTTTGTTCCCTGAGATTATATTATCTTGGGCTTGGGAAAGACCAGGAGGTTTTTCAAAGTAGCCAATTAACTTACCAAGCTTTTGTGGCCTTCTGATGGGTCCACCCTCTAGCCAGTTGATCCCTTTCCCAGGTTAGATGACAGGCCTCTGTGGTCATTTTGACTTCTGTTGCACATGTGCTTACCTCCCTCTGCTCTCTGAACAGTCTGGTGCCAGAAGGGGGAAGGGAAGAGTGTTAATCCTTGGTGGGGCAATGCTGTGATCTCCTGGAGTGTGTGAAACTAACTTCCTGGCAAAAAAAACAGGTTTATGCTCCTCAGTTTACAGGTTCAACAATGTCTGATTCCCTTTGCTTTCTTCCTTATAAATAATTAGCTGACTAGAGTGACTTACATTCCTTCTTCCAGACTCTCACCTTAACTCTGACCTCATCTCCGATCCCATCCCTATCTCAAGCTGTCTTAATTCTTTGTTGTTAATATATTTCTTATGTATATAAATTGGCTTCATTAATATGCTTATTGTGTATGTAAAAGGAAGAAGGATGAATGCCATATATATCTGAAGTTTACCTCAGATTTGTGATTCTAATTTAATCTCTATGGTACCTGGTTTTTTTGAATGAAAGAAAACAGCATGTCTAGAGGTTTCTCAGCTAATTGTTTCATAGTAATTTTAAAGGATAAATTTTTTTAAAGATATCATTTATTTATTTTTAGAGAGAGGGGAAGGAGAAAGAGAGGGAGAGAAATAGCAATGTGTGGTTGCCTCTCACATGGCCCTCACTGGGGACCTGGCCTGCAACCCAGGCATGTGCCCTGACTGGGAATCAAACTGGGACCGCTTGGTTCCCAGACCGCGCTCAATCCACTGAGCTACACCAGCCAGGCTAAAGGATAAAATTTGACTTAAAAAACATTTTGGTATGTTTTGGTGTTTCATGGTCTTTTTCTCTATCTCAGAGTACTATTCTTGGTGAAGCAAAATTAATTTTTTCTTATTTCAATCATAATTTTGCCCCTTATCCCAAATCTTTCACAATACAGATATTTACTTAGTGGAACATAATAGCAACTTACTTGAATAAATGAACATCTGTATGTGAAAAAGGATTTGAAATGGCATTTTAGTGAAGTGTGGAGTGTCCATTCATTGTATTAGAGATATTTTAAAAAATGGAAACAAATTGAAGGGAATCGAGATTTTGCCACCCCAAAGCTGCCTTTTTGGGATATTGATTTGAAGCTGTTTATTAAGAAACAAGACTCATAAACAAATCAACAGACAAGTGCTGGTAAGGTTGTGGAGAAAAGAGAACCCTAGTACACTGTTGGTGGGAATGTAGACTGGTGCAGCCACGGTGGTAAACAGTATAGAATTTCCCACAAAACTAAAAATGGAGCTTTTGAGCCAGCAATTCCTCTGCTCGGAGTATATCCTAAGAATCCTGAAACACCAATTCAAAAGAACCTGTGCACTGCAATGTTCATGGCAGCGTTCTTGACAATAGCCAAGTGCTGGAAATAGCATGAGTGCCCATCAGTAAATGTGTGGGTCAAAAAACTAAGGTACATTTACACGATGGAATACTACCCAGCAGAAAGAAAGATGAAACTCTTTCCCTTTGTGACAGCATGGGTGGAACTGGAGAGTATTATGCTAAGTGAAATAAGCTGGGTGGCAAAAGACAAATACCATATGATCTCACCTATAAGTGGAATCTAATCAAAGAAACAAGTTAGCAAAATAGAGCCAGAGACGTGGAAGTAAAGAAGAAACTGACAGTAACCAGAGGGGAGAGGGGAGGAGGATAACGGGGAAAGAAGGGGAAGGGTTGTCAAGGAACATGTATAAAGGACCCATGGACAAAGACAGTGCAGGGTGGAGGTGGCTTAGTTGGTTGTAGTGTCATCCCACAGACTGAAACGTTGCGGGTTCAATTCCTGGTCAAACGTTGCGGGTTCAATTCCTGGTCAGGGCCCTTACCTAGGTTATGGATTTGATCCCCAGTTGGGAAACAACCATTTGTTGTTTCTCTTTCTCTATCTCTAAGAAAAAGCAATAAAAAGCAATGAACATATCCTCAAGTGAGGATAAAAAAAGATGTTAAAAAAATGGTACATTAGTCTAAATGAAATGAATGATTTCTACTTTTATATACTCACAATACTTATAATTCCCTTCATTGTACTCAGTTATTCATTATTGAACAATATTATATATTTTCTATATAGGCACTATTCTAGACTCTGAGTGATATTAGTCAACAAAGTAGAAATTGTTGATCTCATGGAGTTTATATTCTAATACTGGTACTGATACTAAACCAATAACTATGTTAGATGGTGATATGTTCTAGAGAAAAGTAAGTACATCAGGAAACATATTAGGTTATGTTGGAGTAGAGAGTGTCCCATTTTTATATAGAATGGTCAGGGAAGTTTTCACTGAGAAGGTGGTATTTGGGCAATGGCCAAAATTTGATGAGGGACAGAGCTGTGGTAGGTATTTGGGCAAGTGTGTTTCAAAAAGTTCAAACGCCCTATGTTGAATGCAGACTCGTTATATTTAGAAGTATAAGAAATTAATTGTGTGATTTTTTGGTTTCATTTTTGTTTTTCCAGTAGATTCTATGATACACTGAAACAGTGGGGATTATCTTTGTCTTGATTATCATATCTTTTGCACTAAGTATAATGCCAAACACATGGTAGGCAGTGGAGCAGTGAATCAATATAGAAGAATTTAGGAATGAGGAGGGATTTTGGAGGAATTTTTTTAAGTTTACATTACTACTAAAATATTTTGAGCTGCAAACATTTTTATAGGTCATAAGAAAACAAGAGAGCTCTTTAGTTAGAATGCTGCTTCTCAAAGTCACAGTTAGTAGTAGCTTTCTTTGGATGGCGACGACTTTTATCTCTTATTCTAACTATTGATAGGGGATCCTTTGGTTTCCAGTGTCTGATCTAGACATGGCAAGATGCTGGCCTTGGAAGACCTCCTTGCATTACAATCTGCAATCAGCTGGGTTGAAATTCTTGTTTGACACTTGCTGTGTGACACCATCCTCCCCCACTCTCTCCATTACTTCACCTTTAAATGCCTTGGTTTCTTTGTCTGTAAGACAGATACTGTTACTCCTGTTCCAGTATTCTTTATACCATAAGGATTTTTTCTTGCATAGTGAGAATTTTTTCTTTAATTTTGCAATATACTCATGTGGACTATTCTTTCTTCTTTTTTTTAAGGGAGTTACTAAGAACATAGGACTTTGGAATCCGACAAACTTGGGCTCAATAAAAGCTTTCTTTTAAAGTTACTTGTTAACATGTGTTAAAGTTTTATCTAATTTTAACTAATGAGGGGAACAGTCAGGAAGACAAAAACCTGCTTCCAAGAGTATTTGAACATCAGGAGTTCATGTATTCATTTAGGAAAGAGATGCCTAGATAAAATTGCTAAGCTACATAGGAAGTGGTTAACTTTCTAAAGTTCAAAGAAGCCATGCCATGTTTGGGGTTAATCCTCAGAAAACTTGGAATGTAAAACATTGAATTCAACCTTAGATTATCATTATGGTCTTTATCATCATATTCAGTATTGTCAAACTGAATTTCATCATCATCTTTAGCATCAAATGCATTCGTCTCATTGATTTTAGCATCTTTTGGAAGCTTACCATATGTTTGCAGATATACACCTTCATCTGCATTGTTTTTGAAAATTACACCAGCTTTGTTATCTTGATGGTCTGGTAGACCAACCAGTATAATGTCAGGTATTTATTCAAACCATTTTTCTCAATTTTGTTAGATATGACATAACCTTTTTACACCATTAAAACATACTGCTTCTAATCTTTCCCCCAACATGTTAAGTACCTGGGCATACTTTTACACACCAACTCATTTATTTTGGATTTATTCTCATTCTTACCCTGAACCTTTTTTTACTTCCTTGACCTTTATTTGTAGGCATGGCAATGCCTAGTGGCATCTCAGAATCCTTTCCTGTGTTGGGATTCAAGACAAAGTCACATGTGGTGTGAAGTGGAACTGTGTGGGTGGGAGAGTTTTGAGACTGAGATTTTCTGAGACATGCTTAGCGGCAGCAAATTTCTTTCCTTCTCTCTTCCATTTCCATGTGTGTTGATGTTTTTTAAGGTGTTGTAGGGCAGATCTAGAGTAACCAGTAACCTTTACTCTTGTACTTCCTTAGCCTTGCTACAAAGTGGGCCTCTCTTCATGGATCTTTGCTGAATGCCAATGGTTGTACCATGATTCATTTAAATTTATCTTATTTTAGGATATATAAATTGTGTCTGCCACACACCTGGCTTACATATTAGTGAATTGAATACTAGCCAGTAATATCACTTTATTATTCTTCATACATACAATAATAATGTTAGCCTTTATGGGGATTTCATGCCTCTTATATGAAGATTGAAATTGTTGTTTTTTAAATTACACTAAAATTTTCAGTAGCATAAAATGTTCCTTACACTTTTTAATATGTTGCTCTAGAGAAGCAATTTTACTTCTGTTTGAATGTTTGAATCTAGTTGTTATTTAGAAAGAATTCTCTAGAAAGATTGTGAATTTTCATTATTTATATTGTACATGGCTTGGGATATTTTTCAACACATTTATCTACTTTTATTAACTATTTTTTTGTTATTCATTACCATTGTTACAATATTCCTCTCTTCGCTTCCTCCATCCATCCCACCCTCCCGCTTTCACAGTCACTCCCCACCCTGTTGTACATGTTTATGGGTCATTCATACATGTTCTTTGACTAGTCCCCTCCCTGTCTTTCAACCATTATCCTACTTTTCCCTCCCTGCTAGCTGCTGTCAGTCTGTTCCATGTTTCCATGTCTCTAATTCTATTTTGCTCGTTAGTTTATTTTGTTCATTAGAGTCCTCTTATCAGTGAGATCATATGGTATTTGTCTTTCACTGACTGGCTTATTTCACTTAGCATAATATTCACTATTGCAGAAGGTAGGAGTTCCTTCTTTCTTTTTGCTGTGTAGCATTCCATGAAATAATGTTCCACAGTTTTTTGATCCACTCATCTACTGATGGGCACTTAGGCTGTTTCCAGCACTTGGCTATTGTAAATAGTACTGGTTTGAACATAGGGGTGCATAATTCTTTTGAATTGGTGTTTTGGGATTCTTAGGGTATATTCCCAGCAGAGGGATCACTGGGTCAAAAGGCAGTTCCATTTTTAATTTTTTGAGGAAATTCCATACTGTTTTCCACTGTGGCTGCACCAGTCTTTATTCCCACCAACAGTGTACTAGGGTTCCCTTTTCTCCACATCTTGCCAGCATTAGTTGTTTGATGATTAATTAATGATATTCATTCTGACAGCTGTGATGTGATATTTCATTGTGGTTTTAATTTGCATCTCTCTGATGGCTATGATGTTGAGCATCTTTTGATATGTGTATGTGCTATCTGTATGTCCCTCTTGGAGAAGTGTATTCAGGTCCGTTGGCCATTTTTTATTTTTATAAATTTTGTTGAATATGCTATTACAATTATCCAGTGTTTCCCTCTTTGCCCCCTTCCACCTACCTACTCAGTACCCCCCACTCACTCAGGCAATCCCCTCACCATTGTTCATGTCCATGGGTAATGCAAATAAGTTCTTTGGTTACTCTATTTCCTATACCGTACTTTATGTCCTCATGGCTATTCTGTAACTACCTATTTGTACTTCTTAATCCCCTCGCCTCTTCATCAATTCCCCAACAACCTCCTCCTATCTGGCAACCATCAAAATTCTCTCTGTATCCATGATTCTGTCTCTGTTCTTCTTGTTTTCTTTGTTTTTTAGATTCAATTGTTGATATGTATTTATTGCCATTTTATTTTTCATCGTTTTGATCTTTTTCTTTTTCTTAAATGAATTCCTTTAACATTTGATATAATAATGGTTTGGTAATGATGAACTCCTTTAGTTTATTCTTGTCTGGGAAGCTCTTTAACTGCCCTTCGATTTTAAATGATAGCTTTGCTGGGTAGAGCTATGTTGACTGTAGGTCCCTGGTTTTCATGACTTTGAATATTTCTTGCTAATCCCTTCTAGCCTGCAGAGTTTCTTTTGAGAAATCAGCTGACGGTCTTATAGGAACTCCCCAGTAGGTAACTAACTTCTTTTCTCTTGCTCCTTTTAAGAGCCTTTATCTTTAAGCTTTGGCTTTTTAATTATGATGTGTCATGGAGTGGGCCTCTTTGCATCTATCATGTTTGGGAGACTCTGTGCTTCCTGAACTTGCATGTCTGTTTCTTTCACCAAATCAGGGAAGTTTTCTTTCATTATTTGTTTATATAGATTTCCAGTTTCTTGCTCTTCTCTTTCTGGCACCCCTATGATTCAAATGTTGGCCCTCTTGAAGTTGTCCCAGAGACTGTTTATTCTACGCTCATTTTTTTTGGATTCTTTTTTCTTCTTGTTGTTCTGTGTTATTGTTTTTTGCTTCTTTATGTTCCAATTCATTGATTTGATTCTTGGCTTCATTCATTCTACTTTCATTTCCTGTAATTGTTCTTTGTTTCAACTAGTGGATCCTTCATTTCTGACTGGATCTTTTTTATGCTGTTGATGTCCTCACTAAGTTCTTTGAGCATTTTTATAACCAGTGTTTTGAACTTTGTATCCGATAGATTGCTTATCTCCATTTTGTTTAGCTCTTTTCCTGGAGTTTTGGTTGATCTGTTCATTTCATTTGGGCTGTATTTCATCCTCTGTGTAGCCTGAGTACACCCTCCTCTTTTAGTTGAGCCTTGGTTGCTGTTGGCAGGATAAATGGTGGGATTTACCTAGGCCAGTCATCTGCAAGGACTGGCTGTGACCACTGACTACCAACCTCTATCCTCCCTGGAGGATCAGCTGTGCAGGGGCAGTGTGGTGGTACTCTGACGTGGTCGGTAGCTGTCCACTGGGTGTGCTGGCCACTGGGTTTCCTGGGTGGTGCAGGCCAAGGTCAACCCCCACTTGTGTTCTTCCTGGGGCTACCCTTCCTGAGCTATAAAGCTGTGTGAGATGGTTGATACTTGTGCCGGGCATGGAGAATTCTAGGGGAAGCCAAACTATGAATATAGGCTGGCTGCTGCTAGTGCAGGGCCTGGGGCTTACTGAGGCCAGCTGTTTCTTGTTTGAGAGGATTTAGGAAGTTGTGCAGTGTGAGCCACGACCAGCCATTCATATGGAAAAGCATATGCATGGGGTGGAGTCTCTGGGGATCTCCCAGGTGGGTTAAACAGTGTTAGCCAGGTTGATGGAGTCTCACATATGGCACCAGCCTGCTGCCTCTGTGGCTTTGTGGCTCTGTAGGGGGAGCATTTAGAAAAGGAACAATGACTTCTGTGTGCCTCAATGCCAGACACTTCAGTTTCTCCCAGTATGCCACTGATGCTGGAGCTCTGAGGGAGTGAATGTGAGTAGGTGAGTCCATGTGTGAGTTCTTAAAGAAGAACTGCTCGGGGTTCCTGCAGTTTCTTTCACCAACTCAATCCCCACTGGTTTTTGCAACCAGAAGTTACGGGGACTTACCTTCCTGGCACTGGAACCCTGTGCTGAGTGGCTTGGTGTGGGGCTGGCACACCTCGCTCTCGAGATATCCCTCCCAAATTTTTATCCACCACACATGGGTGTGGACCAGCCTGTTCCATGTCTATGCCCCTCCTCCCAGTCTGGATGGATGTGGTTTTTTAAATTTTGTAGTCTTCAGATTTCCCTTCAACTCGATTTCTGACGATTCTGAGTGATGGTTGTTCTACATTTTAGTTGTAATTTTTATGCGGTTGTGCGAAGAGGTGAGCCATGTCTGCTTACACCACCATCTTGATCAGAAGTTGCCCATGTTTTAATTGGATTGTTTGTCCTGTTGAGTTGTATGAGTGCTTTATACATTTTGGAGATTACTCCCTTGTCTAATTTGTCATTGGCAAATATGTTTTCCCATATGGTCAATTCCCTTTCATTTTGATGATGTTTTTAAGCCATGCAGAAGCTTTTTAATTTGATATAGGACGATTTGTTTATTTTTTCCTTTATTTTCCTTGCCCTAGGAGATATATTGGAAAAAAATATTGCTACATGAGATATCTGAAATTTTACTTCCTATGTTTTCCACTAAAACTTTTATGGTATCACGACTTATATTTAAGTCTTTTATCCATTCCTTTTATTAACTGTGAAATGTAATGCTTGTTTAAGGATTAAGTGGCTTATCAGGAGTTGGTTTGAATGCAAGTCTTTGGTTTGAAATTATATTTGGATATATATTTTTTTAAGCATCTACTTTTGATACTTTTTTGCATATAAAAATAAATGAATATACATGTGAAAATGACTTTGAATTTTAGTTCTAATTCTTCTGAGGCTTAATATTATTTTTATTTTGCCTTGGATTTTGACTACAGATATTAAATAAATATGTGTTCATGTTAATACCAGTCAAATATGAATATCACCCACATTTGACCAGTATTAATAAAGGACTTGTATTCTGAGACTCTGTTCTACTGGTACATATCTTTTAATATAAGAAATAAAAAAGTCAATAAGTGTTGTGATAAGGAATAATGGGGTTGTGAGTGGTTTTTAAAAAACGGTAAGATGTTATAGCATTCTTGTAGAGTCTTGTAGTCATTTTTTCATTCTTGCTTTCAGGGTCAGTTTTGCTTGTTTCAGGGTCAGTGGAGTTTACCCTTAGGGATAAATTCTGATTAGTCTAAGCCATAATAAAAATCCCATTTCCCTTGTCAGTGATTGATTTTGCAAGGGACAGGTGACTAAATCTTGGTTAATAAAATGTGCACATTTCCTTTCCCTTAAAATGAAACATACCAGAAGAGATCACCAATAGTTTTTTTTACCCATAACTACATGGGGCTGAAATTGAGGCAGCCAACTTGCTACCATGGAGAGAGCTGGCCTGAGTACTGAAACTGACACACTGAGTGCGTAGACAGAAAGATGAAAAGAGATTTTTGACTGTTTCATGAAGCTGTTGAATTAACTACATTTTTCTCAGTTGATAAATTAAAGTTTTCTTATTTCTAAAACTATTTTGAATGTTTTTTCTCTTGTATCCTGACGTGTTATAATTGATGCAAGTTGTCAAGGACCGTCTCTTAAAAGAGATGACATTTAAGTAGAGATCTGAATTTTAAGGATGAACCAAAGGAATTGCAGTTCAGAGAGGTAATAACTTGACATATTCTGGAAACTGGCAGGACACTAGTATACTTAGTTTCCAGTGAACAAGGAAAAGATAATAGTAACTGATATTTTTAAACTGCAGTACAAATCACTTTTACATATATTATTTTATGTGATGAAGACATACCCTTATTCCCATTATGTAGTTGGGAAAACTGCCCGTATAGCTAATGATTGACTTAAAATAGTTGCTCTTTCTACTATGTCATGCTGCCAATCAAGTACATCTTATATACATTCTTGGTAACCAGATAAAATAGTAAAGTATTTCCTTTGAATTTATTGGTATTACCATTTAGGACAATATTACAGAGCTGGACGTAAAGGTGCCAAGGCCAGATTTTTGGACCTATTTGAATAGTAGAAATTAATTACATTAGTAAACATAACCTGGTATGTTATTTTGAGTTAATGTGAATAAGATACTCCTGAAACCTCATAAATGTGATTATGTGTTTGTATTTTATAAATAGGATGATTAATTTCTAAGATATCAACTGGTTTCAGTGAATAATAAGAGTATTTTCTGCTCATGTATTCAGGATGCCTGTCATTTTAAATTCATTCATATGTGTACATATTGTGACCTTACTGATAAGCAATGTGAAAGTGTGATAGATGACTCTCTAAGTAATGAGAGAATATTGAATTTTATAATCTGGGTAGGGGCTATATGAAATTTTTTTCCCTTCTACATTACAGTTTAGTTGATTTCACCAAGCACTTTTACATAAATAAAAGTTGATTTCAACTAGTATTAAAGGGCCAGTTTAATTTGTGATACTATTTTTACTTGTTTTTTCCTACTTTCTTAAATTTAATAAACATATAATTTTATAGACTACTGTTTTTCCATATATGAAGGCTGGATAGTACGAAAGATTTTAAATAAATTCTGTAATCACACATACTTTGAAAATGAATTAAAATCAAATGAGAAAATATTTAAAGATATAGTATTGGGTGTGGGTTAATCTAGAATTGAATTGAATTATATATGTGTAAGACTCTTTAAATATTTGTACTTTACAATATTTTTAGCTTTTCTCTAAAAGTTTTATTTATATTTTCCTTTATCAACCTGATGACTTTAGGATATAACAGTCTATTTAACCTCTGCTATATTATAGTAGTCATTTATTAAATTTGTTGAATAAATGGTTATGCTTTTCTGTTGAACTTTTTAGTTTATTCCACTGCACTGAGTTACTTAAAGAAAGACTCTGTGATAATAATTTCCATTTTACTTTTTCCAGTTGTTGAGTAAATAAATTCTTATAAAGATGGTAGCTCTCTATAGTAGATATTTATTATAATTCAGGGAATCATGTTGAATATTTATGATCACTTCCTTTGCTCTGAGAAAAGGTTAGTCTGGCTGCTAAGAAAATTCAGCAGTGTTTATTATTTATATTGTTATTTGAGTTGATTCTTACTGTCTGTGAAAAGTGTGGAAAATATAATTCTCATTAACATTTGCACTGAAGTTGATTATAGCTATAGAGTAATTTTTGAAATTTTTTTCATTAGATGTAAGAATGTACAATAATGATTTGGTTGAAAAAGTGTCTTATTCAAATGCAAAATGAAGGCACGTAATTTAGCTCTTTAATGAATTAGCAACCTTCAAATTATTGATATTTTCAATTATATTCACAAAATATAGTTTAAACTTTAAAAATTATGTTTCAACTTTATTGAAACATAATTTATATCAATAAAATGTACCTATATTAAGTATGCAGTTAGATGATTGTTCTCAAATCTGTATCTTCATGTAATTGTCATTTCCCTTTTTAATTAGTTATGTGCTTGTTCCCTGGTAAGTACTGTTCTGATTTTAGTCACTATATTGTTTTTCCATTCTAGAACTTCATGTACATTTTGTTTCTCCATTCTAGAACTTCATATGTTTTTGTTCCTGGCATCTTTTGTCAGGCATATTTTTGAGATTCATTTATGTTTTTGTGTACATTAG
Organism: Micronycteris hirsuta; assembly: GCA_004026765.1. Lineage (NCBI taxonomy): Eukaryota > Metazoa > Chordata > Mammalia > Chiroptera > Phyllostomidae > Micronycteris > Micronycteris hirsuta. The sequence continues at coordinate 56,149 of PVJI01004768.1, read as the reverse complement.
TAGTTTGTCCCTTTTTATTGCTGAATAATATTTCATTTTATAAAATATAGTCAGAAATTCATGTAGATGATGTTGAAATATTTTTATTAATAAATTTGAAATATTTTCACTAATAAATTCTTCCACAAATAAATTGAGTGGCTTTCATATCAAAGGCTGTACATACTTTCTTCAGTCTTCCCATTGTCTTTGCAAAGTGAATCTTCTAGATGAGGAAAATAAGGCAAAGTAAAGAGAAATTATTTTTGCATGGTTAAAGGTTACCATAAGTCTTTTGATCTTATGGCCTTTTATGCCAGTTTATTTTAATCATTTAAGGGGTATCTTGCAAGATTTATGTTGACAGTAATAAACCGTAAAGTGTATGAATGATTTTATTTTTGAACTATAAAAAATATGATTTTATGTTTTTCTTATAAAATAGCACTGTCTGACATTCTATATTCAGATTTGCTTTCTTAAATAGGACATAAAATACAGTTGAAGCTGATATGCTCAGATTCTGTGTCATTTGTCATGCATCATATCCTTCACTCATTAATTAACTTACTAATTTATTTAAGAATATTTGTTAGTATCTACTAAGTGCCAAACACTGCTCTGAGTACTTGGCATACATCAGTGAACTAAATCAACAAAAATCATGAAGTTTACATTTTTGTCGGCATGGCTCAAATATTAGACATCTAAGTAAGCAGACATTTATTATGGATAGGGAAAAATTTTTGTAACTGCTCTTTTAAATCATGCTAAGGAAAATTATATCGAAAGCAACTTAATTTTTAGCTTGATTTGTTTTTGTTAATCCCATTTTTAAACATTACTAAGAACAATAAAATTTGGGAAACATTCTCTTCAAAACATTTAAAATATTAATTAAGAAAATGACTATTTTTGCTCCTACAATAATGTCTTACTTTTTACAACTCGTGTAATAGCAATAGTGCTGTAAAATGTAAATTTAATACATTGGCTTTTTGATGGTGGTTTATAAAATCACAAATAGCTTTATATGACAAAAATTTATGTTTCTGTAAACTTTTGTTTCCATTCAATTTATATTACACTTTTCTTGGCTTTGAATATTTATGATAGTTTTTGTTGTAATTTTAGATAAAATGTTACAGCACATCGTCTTATTATTTAAATGATTCTTGTTTTGAAACCTCTTTACTTTCTTTTATCACAGTTATTTTCCTAAGTTAAATTTTACTATAAAGGAAAAGATTAAAAAATTTTTAATATCTTATTATTGTAGGTTGAAATTAACTAGGATATATTTTCAGCATATGGTAATGAGAGCATTTTATATTATAAGATATGTTGTCACAAACATTATTTACTCAAAAGTTAATAATTCTCTTGTTGACTTAATTAAATCCACCCCTTAGACCATCAGAGTGGATTCACTTTTTTAATTTGTTTTTAACCAGGAAGCTCTGAATATGCATTTTTTCCTGTATAACGTGAAAAATAGACCTCACATAACTGGATGTTTTATCTGAGATATCAAATAGACTTTAATTATTCTTACATTTAGTGAGTAGATGGGGGTACCTGTGGTTAGAGGAGCAGGGTTTTAGAAAGGAGTTTGAGTCAAAGACAGAATGAACAGTGAGTGGTCAGTAAAAATAGTGTTCTCAATAGACTTAAGAATAGTTATTAATACATAAAACACTGAGTTTTTATTTGGCTTATTGCTTCTTTACTTAGTTTTCAAACAATTCTCCGTGAGGATAATTATTTTCATTGTGCGTTTTAAGTAGTGTGATCCAGTAACAATGAGGAAAATAGTGTTAAGAATAAATGGGAAGGAAGTAGAATGTTTCTAGGATCTCATTTGAAGAGATTTTTTTCTCTTTAAATACTTAGTCATTTAAAAACCATTGAGGTTTGAGGTTCAAAAATGGAAAAATTACAGCTCTGTGCTCTTAATTTTCCAAGCCTTTTCTCTGACTTTTCTATCTCGTCTAATAACTATTTAATTAGTATTCAAGTCTCCATCATCTTCAGTCTTGTATACAGAAATTATTTCTTTTCTTTTACAAGGAACTATGTGCCTGGAGATAAGACTTTTCTTATGTAGCCCTGTAATTATCAAGTTGTGTTAATATATCTTTGCTTGCAAATTTTCTCCTTGTGTTATTTCCAAAGGGAATTCTAAACCTAATCATGGAGAAGTGACAAATGAAACCTATAACCAGTCTTGAGAAAGGATGTGCATTTATAGTTTAAGATGCACAGTAACTAAGATTTAATTGATACTAGACTTCTATTACACTTGTTGGTATTTTAAGATAAATTTAAGGAAGGAGTGATCTAGCTTAATCTGTATGAACCTTTGCTTGTAATGTTTGGAGTGGTTGCCAGCTGCTTAATGGCGGTGATGACTTGCTTGGCTAATATGTAGGTTGTTTTTAGAATTTATCCTAAAAGTGACAATTTGCCTGTCACCTGCAAAGTTAAGTGGTATAATGGTAGCTGAGCAGTGAGATGGAGGGGATGGAGTTGAGACCTTGTAAGAATGAATTCACTCATAAAGAAAAGTGTTTCTTTTTGAGATAACAGAAAGATTAGTTCAGAATATGTACTTGAATACATTTTGATTGGTTTTGACTGATTATTCAAAGATGCAATCTTTTAATCTTCATATATGACCTGTTGTACAGTGACATAAGTAAGAAAAAAAGATGATAATGGTGCTTAGAGGATTTTCAGTCTTAGAGCTAATTAAACATGGTTGATTTAATACGCAGACTTAAAAGCTTTTGGTTTTTACTTATTATAGACACTTACGTAAGTTATTTGCCACTCTCTTGACCAGTCAACACCAATGTGTTTCCTTTAACTACAAGAATATCAGTATGTAGTATTTTTATATATCCTAAATAATTTAAATACGTATTTTTTCTTTTCACAGCACGTTGAGTCCATGAAGCACAGAACAATAAAGCTTCCTACTTATACCACCAAGAGAATCTCTTTGAAAGATTCACCACAGGACTACCAGAGACACTAATCTGAATCATCATGTGTTGAAACAGTAGGACACCACTACCTTTGCACTAACAGGAAACAGAATTATGATGTTTGCAATTATTTGAACTCCAGAAAGCCAGGGGAGTGAGTTGAAAATCTGAAAATGCGGCCATGGACTGGTTCCTGGCGTTGGATTATGCTCATTCTTTTTGCCTGGGGGACCTTGCTGTTTTATATAGGCGGTCATTTGGTCCGAGATAATGACCACCCTGATCATTCTAGCCGAGAACTGTCCAAGATCCTGGCAAAGCTTGAGCGCTTAAAACAGCAAAATGAAGATTTGAGGCGAATGGCTGAATCTCTCCGGTAGGTTCTAAAAAAACTGAAGGAAGAGTGATGAAATATTGTACTTTGTTTTTAGGTGCAGGATTTCATTCAGCTTTAAAAAGTACTTAATGATTTCTATGAACTATTTTTACAAAAATTTAAATGTCTTAGTAAGGTACTTTTTATACTAAAGATACCTATATACCTAACAGAGAATTTCTCAACAGTGGCAAATCTTATTTTGCATATGTATTTTACTATAGAAAAAAGTATGCCATTTAATTTATGTACTTATATTTCATTTATAATTATCTTCAGCATTTTGACAATGTTGATATATTAAATGCAAACCTTATATGATTTAAATTAGTGTATATTAAATTTTTTATCATATGGACTATAGCAAAAACATGATCATTGAGAGGCTGAGTTTGTTTAAACTATAACATTAAAATAAAGCAACAAAAATTCACTCTTAAAATAACTGGATCTGGAATCTAGAGAATTATTATCTTTGCTACTTTTAGTCTATTAAAAAACGTGACATATCTTTTAGAAGGCAGTTCAGATGGCCTCACTCACAGGTGGTTAGTGGGGGCATCAGCTGGTTCCCTTCCATGTGGCTTCTCCAGCAGGATAGCCCATGTTTCTTACCTAGTAGTGTTGTAAGGGCAAGAGCAGGAACAGCAAGCCCTTGTGAGGCCAGGCATCAGAAGTCACATGGTAAGTATCGCTTCTGCTACATTCTGTTAGTCTGTGCAAGCCAAAGGGAACTCTGTATTCAGGAAATGAAAGGAGAAACTACAGAGGATTTGTGCCCATAATTAACCTACCATTCTCATCTCCAGAAGTAATATTGAATAGATTAGATTAGGTCAAATCATGGAGGTCCTCAACAACCAGAGTTTAGTTTAGACCTGGTTGATAGATAATAGGGAGCCGTGGTAGGATTTTCAGCTGAGGAATGACACAGTGAAAATGGCTTAGGAAGATCTAGATTTTCAAATGGATTTGGGGCATGTGCCTAACTGGAGTGAAATTAACTGGGAGACACAGTATTATTCTAGGCATGAAGTGATGCTGACCTAGATTAAATTAATGATCGACTGTTGGTTTTTGTACCAACATATATGGGCTTGCTTACTCATGTTTCCTACATGCTTTTTTATTTGGCTTTCCCTAGACATCATTTTCTTTCTTGTTATTTGCCAGCACATTAGGTATTCATGCAGTAAGCTTCCTTTTAAAAACTTAGAAATCATCAGTTTCTTGGCCTGCCACTTCCATGCTTCATATTTGTTTCGTCTTAATCTTTAGTAATGTGAAATTGCTATTAGTTCACAGAATCTTTGCTTTTTGGGATTTGAACCTTCCACTTTGCCTCTCAGTCAGAGGTGAGTTAGAAGAGAACACCTGGAAAATTAATGAAATTTGTTCAGAAACCCCTTGAGCTGAGAACCTTAACTACACAGATGTCAGAACTGGACAGAATTTGTAAAATCTAAAGAGCGCTTAATTGACACCTTTCCTCTTAACTTAAATCTTTGTTATTCTAGGTCCATTAATTTTGATAATACAACTTAAAAAATGCAAATATGACTTTGTAACCTATTAATAAGTTTTTTCTATTTCTTTTGTTTTTTGTTTGGTCCAGGAAGGCAGAAAAAACTTCATTTGGAATTTAGATGTCAGCTGTAAACTGTAAATTTACAAACTACAAAGAATGTGTAATTAACTTATGTTTCTCTGAGCTATGTAATCTTTCCAAATACGATAGAGCTAAAGCATGAATCTTCTGGTGGAAAAATCTGTCCCAGACAATAGAATAATGGAACACTGACATGGGTAGAAAGATAATTGATGTGCTGTTTCACAGGTCATAACTTACTTCCTCTGTTTGAGAAGCTTGCATTAGAAAACGGAGATGCCTTTGTTTTTGTTGGTTGATTGGAGAATTTGCTCACTGCTCTCTTCTCTGTAATTGCTCATCTCTCATGTCCAGAGTGTAGTTAATATTTCTGAGCAAGTGAGTGGATTGGAATGCATAGAGCACTTGCCATCTATCTACAAGTATAACCTTCCATTAAATATGGTTTTATTTTTGCAACTTGGCATCCATTATTCCTTATGCTATCATGAATATCTTATTTTTCCTTAGGTTAGAATATTGTAGTGAGATTTTTAGTCAAGATCTTTAGCTTTCCCAGTCTGACAATTAGATGCTTTCTTCAAGGAGTTTGTATGAACCTTTTAATATATTGCTAGATTAAATTCACCAGTGTTTTATTTTGGATTTTTTCTATGTTAACAAGACATGTTTAATGTAATTTTTTCTTATAATTTCTTTCTCATAATCAAGGCTATATTATCCAGTTCTATCCTCCGGAAGGGTTTGTTTAAAATTGGTATTCACTCTATTTTAAATCTTTGTTAGAATTTCTCTAGTGAATCTTGCAAGTCTCTCACCCTCCAGACCTTTGGGCTTTGGCCTGCCTGTCTCAGGCGGGCTGCAGCACAAAGTGGCAGGCACAGTCCTGGAGATACTGGGTGCCCTTGTTGGTGAGGTACCAGTAGAAAGTCTCCAGGCAAACTGTTCTTACACGTAGCCTCATGATTTCAGAGACTGTATGGCCTTCATGTCATGAAAATTAGGCACGTTCTTATCTGCCTTCTTGGGGTGTTTAGGTATGTGCGTATCCTTCTTGACCACCATCACTCTCTCCTTATAAAGGAGTTCATAAATGGCAATCCAGTTTTGCTTGGGCATCAAAATTGCCACAGCTACTGAGTTCATGGCCGGAGCTGAAAGAGACCATCATTTTTTTTTAATCCTTATTTTTTTCTTTGTTGCCTTCTTTTGAATTGATGAAAATTTCTTATTATTATTCTGTTTTTCACTTATAGACTTCTAGTTACATATTTTAATTAAGATTTTATTTATTTATTTTAGAGAGAGATGAAGGGAAGGAGAAAGAGAGGGAGAGAAACATCGATGTGAGAAAGAAACATCGATCAATTGCCTCTTGTAAGTGCCCCAATAGGGGACTGAACCTGCAACCCAGGCATGTGCCCTGACCAGGAATTGAACCTGCAATCTTTCACTTTGCAGGTCGATGCCCAACCAATTAAGCCACACCAGTCAGGGCTTAATTTATTCTTTTAATGGCTGCCTTAGATATTATAAAATAGTCTTTTTTATTATAGTCTATCTTGAATTAATATTTTTATCATTTCTAGATTAACATAAGATTTTATCCTTAAACTTTCAAACCTCCCAATCTACTTTTGGTCTTTTTATTATATATTTTAACCCAGTGTTTGTTAGAACCTGCACATTATGTTATTATAATTTTAATTTAATTTGTCCTAATTATTTATAATTGACCACATATTTATTCTTTTTAATGTTCTTTATTCCTTCCTGCAGTTTAATTCTTCCATTTAATCCTTTTCCTTCAGCCTGAAAAATGTCCTTTAGAATTCTTTATAGTAGAAATTTGATGGCAATAAACTATCTTAGTTATTCTTTTTATACAAACTTTTTTTAGCATTCATTTTTGAGAGAGATATTTGCTAGTATAGAATTCAGTTTCACAGTGCAGTAATCCCCCTTTATCTGCTGTTTAGCTTTTCTCATGGTTTAAGTTACCCATAGGCAACTGTGGTCTGAAAACAATAAATAGAAAATTCCACAAGTAAGCAATTCATGTTTTAAATTGTGTGCTATTCTGAGTAGTATGGTGAAATCTGCACCATCCTGTTCTGTACCCCCACCCTGGACATGAATCATTCCTCTGTCCAGGGTATCCATGCTGTATGTGCTGCTTAGTCACTTAGTAGTCATCTCAGCTATCAGATCAACTGTCCACAGTATCGCTGTGCCTGTGTTCAAGTAATCTTTATTTTACTTAATAATGTCTTATTGACTTCAGTTTATCTCATTATGTAGGCATTTAATCATCTCGTATTATCACAAGAAAAAGAAGGGTAACTACAGTACAGTAGATATTTTGAGAGACAGAGTAAGACCACATTCATATAACTTATTGCAGTATATTATTATAATTGTTCTATTTTATTATTGTTGTTAATCTCTTACTGTGCTTGATTTATAAATTAAGCTTATCATAGATATGTAGATATAGGTAAAAATATAGCCCATATAGGATTAGCTACTCTTCATGGTTTCAGGCATCCACTGGGGGTCTTGGAACATATCCCCTGTGGATAAGGGGGAGACTACTGTAATATTTTACAGTACTTGCAGTGTCATTCCATCGTTTTTGTGGCTTTCATGGTTTCTAATGAGAAGTCAGCGATTTTAATTGAAGTGTTTCTTCCTGCCCCCCTTTGGCTACTTTTGCATTTTAATTTTTGTCTTTTATGTTGTATAGTTGACCATGATGTGCCTAGATATGGCTTTATTGTTCTCCATCTTAAAAATTAACTGAGCTTTTCAATTCTGGGATTTTTGATGTCTTTTATATGTTCTTCAAAATCCTCAACCATTATCTGCTCAAGTACTACTTCTAGGCAGTGCTTTATCTTTTCACTTGTAGGAACTTCAATTATATACATCAGCAGACTTCCCTATGGTGTATCGCATGCCTGTTTGTGTCTTTCACAATCTAAATTTCTCATTGAACTTCACTGTGTATATTTTCTTTTAAACTGTCTTTCAATTTATTTAACCTATCTTCTGTTGCATTCATTGTATTGAATACACTCAGTTAATAATTTTCGTATATTTTGATTCTGAATTTTAAATTGATTATTTTTATAATTTCAAAATTTCTTTGTAAATTCTCCATTTCTATCTATCTTGTTTATGTTTCTTGTAATTTATTTAAATATATGGTTTTTCTAATATATTATATAATGTGCTAATATATAGATGATATCTGGATCATGTTTTGGTCAACTTGATTTTTCTTTTGATTATTGGTTAAATTTTTAGTCTCTTTGTACTGTGGAGACTTCCCACTGGTAGGGTTATATTATCACTGGGCTAACTATTTTAATCCAATGCAATCAGTGATTGAGCTGGGTCATGCTGCATTGTGGTTTTAGTAAAACTTAGCCCACCTCTACCCTGTTTGTTACTCAGGCATAATTCTTCCATGATTTTAATTTGCAAACTAGATTGATTTCTTTTAAGGTTTGAAATACTATGAGAAATTTAGTCTGCTCTTGAGACTTTTTCAGCTTTGCTCTGTGGCCTCCTGCCCTTTGTAGTATCTAAGTTTAGCAAACACTGAAGAAATGATTAGCAGTGAGTTTAAGGTATGCCTCAGCAAGACTTTATCTTGTAATATCACAAGGCTATGAGAAATTTCAGTCTGTTTTTAACAATTGCTCTCTAGCCTCCTTTGGAGCGCCAGAATTCAGCAAGTATACCAGGGAGAAAACTGGGTATGTGTTTATTGCTCCTGCAGTTTCCAAATTTTCACACCAGTGCTCTGTGGGATCCAAGCCTGTGCTTTACAGAACCAGCAGGTGCTCACCAAGCAAGAACATCGCTTATTATAGACTATTGTCCTATGAAATTTGTTATTTTAATTATACACTAAGACACATCTCTGATGGCTTTTAAAAAATGTTATGTTTAGAAGTTATTTTTTGTATTGTTATTATTACAGCAAGAATAGGGTTTGCCAATATACTACATTCTACTTGGAACTAAAAGTACTCTACCTGGATTGAAAATGGTTGAAGTTCATTTATACTGATGTTGCTGCCATAAAGAAATTTCCATTAGTTCCTATAGCAGGATCCTTGGAACTGTTCCGGTTCTTGCCCTTTTAAAGACCTAGTTCTTCAGGTTTTACCTTCCTCTCCCATTGTACCCCCTAGTTGAGTGGTAAAGGAAAGGAGGAATTTAGTTGAATTGGAAACTTTTAACTATCGCTTTAATCTCTGTTTCATTGACTGATTTAGTGAATCTATTAAGAGAAAGATATCAAGATGAAATTCAGATAGATTGAGCTTGATGTGTTTGTTGAACTTATTCAGTAGAAAGTTGGAAAGTGAGTCTAACTCAGGGGAAAAGTCAGGATGGGAGAGAAAGATACCTTTGGGGGTTATCCACATAGAAGTGATTGCTAGAAAATGTGTTGTACAAAGACAAAATTACTCCATCCATTTAGATGACCCACAGTTGTCATGGAGAAGAGGAAGTGTGGGAATAGGATTAACACATTTTTGCTTAGAGAGCCTTCAGCAATCTAACACAGCAGAAACTTTTATTGTTCAATGAATTTGCATCTGTAAAAATAAACTACACCTGTTTTATGACTATTGCAATTGGCAATGTGGCATAAAAAGCATAAGATCACATTTTTTCACACTATTGTCATTAGTAGCTTTTATGGGAACAGAATCTTTGTAAGAAAAGAGAGCACTGAGAATGTTTTTGCTATTTTCATCATCATTTATTGTCATCTTAATTTTCTTATTCATACCCAGAGATATATATGTGAAGGGGGACCCCCAAAAATGGGAATTATCTTCTGTAGGGCAGGACTCTTGTAGTACAGGCTTCCCCTGCTAGGTGAGTGTTCTAGAAACCCATCTGTATCAGTGTACCAGCTGGCACTGTTGTGAGAGGCTGCTTTCAGCTTAAGTGAACTTTTTTTGAAGACTCTTTCAGTGCGTTTGCCCATTTCATGATGGGTGGTTTATGAGCAGACCTGCCCACACCATGCTGAGTGTTCATCACTTTTTGACCCAAATGGCAGGACCCCTGTGGCCCACTCTCACTATTCACCTGATCTTGCCCTGAGTGACTTTTTTTTGTTTCCTCGGATGAAAAAAGTCCAAAAGGGAAACATTTTGCTGATGTGGAAGATGGGAAACAAAAAATGTCAGAAGCACTAAAAGGTATCAAAATCTATGAGTTCAAAAACCGTTTTGAGCAGTGGAAAAAACATCTTGATAGGTGTATTGGGTCAAATGGAGAGTGCTTTGAAGGTGACTAAAGTTTTAACATGTAAAAATAAATATACAACTTTTTATTAATAAATTCTGTTTTTTTGGTCTCCCCTTGTGTACACAAACAATACTGCTATATAATATTTAAAATCTTAAATAACTAATTGAAAAAATTTAAACTTTTATATGTGGCTGAATTTTTTTCTTCCACATATAAGTGCCATAGAGACAAAGTGAATTTACATTAAATATTTTATAATTTGTGAATATGAATTTGAGTTTAGGAGCTTGATTAAACAATTTTTACATTTTATCCTTTATTCTTTTGTCTTAGTATTACTGTTCTAATAATGGCTTCAAGCACTTCTTATTGTAATAATTGAAGATAAATCCAGTAGTCCCCCTTTATCCGTGGTTTCATTTTCCACAGTTTGTTATGTATAGTCAACCACGGCCAGAAAATATTAAATGGAAAATTCCAGAAATAAACAATTCATAGGGTTTAAATTGTGTGTGATTTTGAGTAGTGTTATGAAATCTTATGCTGTCCTGCTTTGTCCATCCTGGGAAGTGAATTTTGTATGCAGGCTGCGTATACTACCTGCCCATTAGCCATTTCAGTTACCAGATTGGTTGTCAGAGAGAGAGACCACATTCACATGACTTTTATTCCAGTATATTGTTATAAATTTTTGTACTTTATTAGTTATTTTTTAAATCTCTTACTGTGTCTAATTTATAAATTAAACTTTATCATAGATATGTGTGAATAGGAAAAACAGTGTATATAGAGTTTGGTACTATCTGCAGTTTCAGGCATCCACTGGGGTCTCGGAACATATGCTCTGTGGGTAAGCGGGGTACTGCTGTAATTGCAGGAAATATGACCTTAGTGATTCATTTATTTCACTGTCATTTGATTTATAGGTGGCACATAATCTGGTAACTGCTTAGGAAAAATAACTTGCCTGAGCTATTTCTCATGTTTTCTTTAGGCAAACTTTTATATCACTATGAATTATTTTTAAGATTGTCAGATGGGCATGTATAATTCATTTAGATAAAATCATGAAACAAAGTGGTTGTTTAGTTTGATAGATCAGTATTCTAGACAAAGCTATCTGAAAGGGAATAAATATAAAAACATTTCCACATATTAGAGTTAGCTTTTGAATTACAATGGCTAGAAGAAAGTATAATATAAAATAGCACACTATGATTTTCTTGTTATTGCCGGTTCAAATAAAATACATTTTAGTTTAGTTGAGTCCTTTTGTTCTTTTAAAATGTATGCAAAAGCCGTTGCTTGGCAGAGATGTTTCACATCAGAAATGCGTAAGAAATTCTAATAAGGTTTGGAGAGAAAGGTGTACTTAATAAGTATAGAATGCTATGTGTGCAAGTAAATAAAGACAAAAAGACATTCAAAAGCATAATTTAATAGTTTAAATGAGTAATATAATTCTCATTTATATTCAGTGGCACTTCAAAAATATTATCTACTTTACCACATGATATGTACAGAAGCTAAGTGACTTAAGTCATTTTTCTGCAAGTCAGTGGCAGAAGCAGAAATAGAATCTTCCAAGGAATTATGAAGTTGTATCTAATTTTCAGTACACTGCCAACACTGTCATTTTTTTATACCTTCTCAAGTTTCTCTTCCTTTAAGAATTAACTCAGGACAGAATGTTTTACTAGCCTATGGATAATGACACAATATCCTGTTTCATATTACAATTACCTTTGGTAATTAAGTGTGCTCAGAGGTTTCCATATATCAGTATTAGAAATGGCCATTTTAATCATTATCTCTTTAAGTTATATAGATACACCTGTAAAAGCATATAGGAACTGTGTTTAATATTTATTGATATTAATTGTTAGTAGTCCCTTATAATCTGTATAAATAAATACAAATGGCATGTTTGACATAGAAGTTTGCTTGGATCAGTATTTGCACCATTTCATATTGATAATGGATCTGTGGGAAGAACCACATACTATAAATTTAGATTAAGTTCTCAGTTTATTTGGTTAGTTCTACAGGGTCCGGCAGAAGTAAAGCCTGCTTGAGTGTGGTTGGTAGCATAATAATGTGGGTGTAATAATTTATAGTTTTAATTTGAACATTTCATCTAAAATGTCATATGGTGTGCTTGAATGTGATATGTTTCAGAATTACATGCTTATGATTTTGTAGTAAAAGATTTTGAATAAGAAAGGGGCATTATTTTTGCCAGACCCTGAATCTAAGTTTATTGAAGTGGCCACATAGAATATGAATGGATATAATATATCTAAATGTAGCTTCCCTTGATAATTTAGAGTCCCTGTGGAATTGTCTGTGCAAGGTAATGTCTTGCCAGACCTATGTTTATTTCTTGTTATACCATAATTCTTTTATACCTAGGGCTAACATCGCCTTCTCAGAAGAATGTACACAAACAATTTGTACATTTCCATTAAGGAAATATGTAGATACTGTGGGATCTGTTCATTCTTGAGCCAAATATAACATCATGAAAACCCTATTCTGATCCTAAAGAAGAAAGCAAAACATATCTCAATAATAAATATGGCTCAGGCTTCCCAGCATTATGGAGAATACGTCTCTCCACAACCAATAGTGCCATATAATAGACACACACACACGTGCAGACGTTTGTTGCAAACCAGCCTTGGCCAGTTGATCAATTATTATTATTTGATTATTTTTAATAGCTATTGGTACCTTCCAAGAATTAGAGATCAGTGAGGAAGGTAGGCCTCTCCCATAATTTTGCTAACATTTTATATGGTATGGTAAAGACAAGACTCAGATTAAATTCTGCCACACACAAATAATAGCAAGCAGGTACAAAAACGTTCACAGAATCTGTTCTGTAATGGTAACCGAGTCCATGTTCTCTATCAGTTGAGGTACTGTTGCATATTTTGTGTAAAAGCTTCTCTTTTTACCTTTTTATTAAATTTATTGGGGTGACACTGGTTAACAAAATTATACAGGTTTCAGGTGCACAGTTCTGCAACCCATCATCTGCACACTGCGTTGTGTGCTGACACCCCAAATCAAGTCTCTGTCCATCACCATTTATCCCCTATATCCTCCTCTCCCTGCCTCACCCCTTCTACCCCCAGCAGTCATCACCACACTGTTGTCCATGAGTTCTTTCTCTTTTTTCTTTTTTGCTCAATCCCTGAACCTCTCCCCCACTCCCCGCAGCTGTCAGCCTGCTCTCTGTGTCTGTCTCTATTTTGCTTGTTAGTTCATTGTGTTCACTGGGTTCCACATACGAGTGAAATCATATGGTACTTCTCTTTCTCTGATTGCTTTATTTCACTCAGCATAATGTTCTCTAGGTCCATCCATGCTGATGCAACAGGTAAAATTTCCTTCTTTTTTGTGCCGAGTAGTTTTCCATTGTGTAAACGTACCACAGCTTTTTTTATCCACTCATCTACTGTTGGGCACTTGGCAACTTCCGTATCTTGGCTATTGTAAATAATGCTGCAATGGACATAGGGGTACATGTATTTTTTCGAATTAGTGTTTCAGGTTTCTTTGGATAAATTTCCCAAAGTAGCATTACTGGGTCACAAGGCAGAACCATTTTTAATTTTTTAGGTAACTCCATACTGCTTTCCACAGTGGCTATATCAATCTGCATTCCCACCAACAGTGCATGAGGGTTCCCCTTTCTCCATGTCCTAACCAGCACTTGTTTGTTGGTTTATTGACGATGCCCTTCTGACAGGTGTGAGATGATATCTCATTGTGGTTTTAGTTTGCATTTCTTTGATGATTAGTGGCATTGAGCATCTTTTCACATGTGTAGTATTGGCCATATGTATGTTCTCTTTGGCAAAGCATCCATTCAGGTCCTTTGCCCATTTTTTAATGGGGTTGTTTGGTTTTTGGGCGTTGAGTTTATAAGTTCTTTATAAATTTTGAATGTTAACCCCTTATCAGATGTATTGACAGATATGTTCTCCCATGGTTGTCTTTTCATTTTGTTCATAGTTTCCTTTGCTGTGCAAAAAAACTTTTTAGTTTGATGTAGTCCCATTCGTTTATTTTTCCTTTTTGTTTCCCTTGCCCAAGGGGATATATCAGAAAAAATATTGCGACAAGAAGATTTTAACTGACTGTGTTTTCTTCTAGGATTTTTATGGTTTTGAGTCTCACATTAAAGTTTTTAATCCATTTTGAGTTTATTCTTATGTGGTGTAAAAAGGTGGTCTAGTTTTGTTGTTTTGCGTGTGTCTATTCAGTTTTTCAACACCATTCATTGAATAGAGTATCTTTAGCCCATTGTATGGTTTTGCCTCCTTTGTCAAATATTAATTGACTATAAAGGCATGGGTTTATTTCTGGGCTCTCTATTCTGTTTCGTTGATCTGTATGTCTGTTTTTATGCCAGTACCATGCTGTTTGCATTACTGTGGCCTTGTAGTATTGTTCGATATCAGGTAGCGTGATTCCTCCCACTTTGTTCTTTCTGAAGATCACTGTTACTATTCTGGGTTTTTTGTGGTTCCATATACATTTTTTTAAATTTTTTATTTTTTTTAAGATTTTATTTATTTATTTTTTAGAGAGGGGAAGGGAGGGAGAAAGAGAGGGAGAGAAAAAGCAATGTATGGTTGCCTCTCACATGGCCCTCACTGGGGACCTGGCCTGCAACCCAGGCATGTGCCCTGACTGGGAATCAAACCAGGACCCTCTGGTTCCTAGCCCGCGCTCAATCCACTGAGCTACACCAGCCAGGGCTCCATATACATTTTTGGAATATTTGTTTTAGTTCTTATCTAGTTTTCCCAACACCACTTATTGAAGAGATTATTCTTTCCCTGATGAGTATTCTTAGCTCCCTTTTCATATATCAGTTGACCATATGTGTGGGTTTATTTCTGGGCTCTTGATTCTTTTCCATTAGTTTATGCATGATTACTATAGCTTTGTAGTATAGTTTGAAATGAGTAAGGGTGGTGCCTCCAATTTTGTTCTTTTTTCTCAGACAGCTTTGCCTATTTGGGATTTTTGTTTTGGTTCCATTCAACTTTTAGGATTGTTCTTCTATTTCTGGGAAAAATGCCATAGGAATTTTAATGGGAATTGCATTGAGTTTATAGATATGACTTTGGGTAATATGGACATTTTAACAATAGTAATTCTTCTGATACATAAACATGAGATATCTTTTCATTTGTGTCTTCTTCAATTCTTTTATCAAAGCCTTATAGTTTTTAGTGTACAGATTTGAGCTCTTTGGTTAAATTTATTCCTAGGTACAGTTGTCTGTTGAATAATGTGGGAGTTAGGTACAAGGACCACCCATCCAGTTGAAAATTTGAGTATAACTTCAGTTGGCTTTTTGCATATGCAGATTTCCAACTACTATTGAAAATACAGCTGACTCTTGAACACATGGCTTTGAACTGCCTGCTGTGTCCACATCCATGCAAGTTTTCTAAATCTGCGTATAAGTAGATCCTTGCAGTTCAAACTGTATTTTATTGTTTTTGATGCTATTGTGAATGGAATTTCAAAAACCTTTCTTTTTTAGATGTTTCATTGTCAGTGTATAGAAACAACTGATTTTTGCATGTTGATTTTTTTTTTATTCTGCTACTTTACTAAATTTGTTGACAAAGTTCTGATAGTATTTTGGTGGAGCCTTTAGGATTTTTTAATATAGGAGATCATTCATATGCAAGGACAGTTTTACTGTCTCTTTTCTATTTGAATGCCTTGTATTTGTTTTTCTTACCTGATTTCTCTGACTAGTATTTCCCTTACAATGTTAAATAGGAGTGGCGAGAGTGGGTACCCTTGTCTAGTTCCTGATCTTGGAGGAAAAACTTTCAGTCTTTCACAATGAGTATGATGTTGGCTTTGAGTTTGTCATATGTGGCCTTTAAAATGTTGAGATATGCTCCTTATGTTCCCAATTTGTTGAGTGTTTTTTATCAGAAAGGATGCTATATTTTGTCCAGTGCTTTTCCTACATCTATTGAGAGAATCATGTGATTGTTATCTTTGATTCTGCCAATGTGGTGTATTATATTTGTTGATTTGCATATGTTGAACCATCCTTGTTGCCCAGGAATAAATCTCACTTGTTCATGGTCATGAGCCTTTTAATACTCTTGAATTAGAGTTGCTTATATTTTGTTGGAATTTTTTCACCCATATTCATCAGAGATATTGGTCTGTAGTTGTATTTTTTGTAGAATCCTTACCTGGCTTTCCTATCAGGGTATGCTGACCTTGTAAAATAAAATAATATTATGGATTCTAGGGATTTTGATCGATTGATATATCTGGGTGAAATGATAGAACTTTAATATTTTTCCAGATATCCGAACAGAAGAGCATGTCATTTCAAAGGGGTGGAAGTCAGGTTGTCAGTAAACATCTTCCCTGGGAACTGTCAGTACTGCAGACCAATGTAGCAATGTCTAT
This sequence comes from Micronycteris hirsuta, assembly GCA_004026765.1. NCBI lineage: Eukaryota > Metazoa > Chordata > Mammalia > Chiroptera > Phyllostomidae > Micronycteris > Micronycteris hirsuta. The sequence continues at coordinate 39,444 of PVJI01004768.1, read as the reverse complement.
TCACTTCTGAGAGAAAGAACCCGTGTTTCATGACTTTTATTCCCAGCCTGGGTATCATTCAAGTGTAAATTCAAAAGGCAGACATTCGGAAGTACCCATGAGTTCTTCTTGAAAACATATCACTTTATGAAATCCAGACAATTAAGAGATAAAACAAATTGCTAACAAAATTGGCAAGTGATATTATGTTATATGAAATACTAGATATTTATGCAATTTATGATTATGAGTATAATATTTTTTATGAACTTGGACAGTGTAAAAAATAATATGCCAATAGTTTTTGGAGTTGGGAGGAAGTATGAGTATTCTCATGTATGAGTTAATAACACCTATAATTTAAAGTGGGCTTATAAAGATATAATTACTCCAATCTATTAATATGTTTTTTTCATGATTTTTAACCTTAGATTTTTAAGAAAATATCCATTTGAAATTTAAAAATTCATGTATTTTCACTGAAGTTGTGTCCCTATTACAGTAAGTGTACTATATTTTAAAAGCACAAAAAAGATCATCCAATTTTTATAAAGGCTTTTGTATCTATTTTCACATATGCATTGTAATGGCTAGAATTACGTTAACTTAGTGTAAATGATAGCTATTTCTATGTGATAATACTTGAGGTTGTTTTCTACATACTCTTTTTTAATTTCATTCAAAGAGTATGTACTAACTTACAAAATTTAGTAAATATTTATAAACTTAGGGAAAAGTTATTTACTATAAAATAAAAATTTTCGTACATTTAAGAAAAAGTCATGGCACTCACAGATGGATAAAAAGTGAGATCCAGAAATGACATGCATTAAATCAAATATTTAGTTTGTTTTACAAGTAGGCCAAGAGTCCAAGACTTCTGATTCTTTGTCTTCTCCCCTTTTTACTCTCTTACACACTAAGAATAGATGGAATTAAGATTTTTCTAGGGTAGTAGTATATAGATCCACAATTTATCACAAAGAGAGTGATAATGTATATACAAAGTTCTCTCCAGAAAGTATCCAGCCATGTAATATGAACAATAGAGACATTTTATTGAAGAAGATAAAGAAACATTGTACATAGGACAGTGACACCTCACCTGCCTTCAGAGTAGGCACCTTGGGACCTCACACAGTTCTCCCAATCACCATCAGCTGCCCTGTCATATATTCCTGAATCTCATCATTGATCTAAAATTGCTTCCCTTTCAAAGCTGAATTTTAGAGGTGTCGGGGGAAGCCAGAAGTCATAGGGCATCAAATCTGGGCTGTAGAGGTCTGAGTCACCTGGCTGATTTGATGTTTCACCAAAAACTGCACGAGATATGATGCATGAGTGGATGTGTTGTTGTGATGAAGCTGCCAATCACCAGTTGCCCACAGCTGCGGCCTTCTGAATCATCTGAATAGTTTCCACAGAGGAATGTTAAAACTTAATGCAAAATTTGATGCAGATTTGTTGCTTTACTTGCTCAGTCATTTTTTAATATTATGGCTGCACAGAATACACCCCCACTGACTACTGCAGTGAAGTTGTCCTTGTCCATACATGCCCATTCGAGTCCACTCTCCTTGGCTGCCAGGTTACATCGATGTCATGCAAACCATTCTCAACATATGAACAGTGGTTGGACATTTTCTACACAGACCTTGTATATCTATCAAATAAACTAGAAAATTTTAGTAAGACAAATTTATTTATTATAGTATATATGCTATTAATATTTTATGAATAAAATTATGTTGTTTAGGTAACGTTTAGAAAACTTTTATAAAGTAGGCATAAATGTTGGTAGCTCAATTTTTAAAAAAAGATTTTATGTATTTATTTTTTAGAGAGGGGAAAGGAGGAGTGCGAAAGAGGGAGAGAAACATCGATGTGCTAGAGAAACATCGATTGGCTGCCTCTAGCACAGCCCCAACTGAGGACCTGGCCCCATAGCCCAAGCATGTGCCCTGACTGGGAATTGAACTGGCAGCCCTTCAGGCCAGCACTCAATCCACTGGGCCACACCAGCCAGGGCGCTGCACGATTTTAACACAGAATCTCATGCATCCTTGAACTGTTAAAATAGTACTAAATATAAGTATTACTGGGGCTTAGATTAGCACGCTTACTTTGTGTGTATGCATGCCTGATTTATGAAAGCTAATGTGTCAGTGTATTAGTTGTGTCATTAAACATTTGTAATTTGCTTTTTGGGACAAAGGTAATCAATCTGAACTAATTATAACTGTGAATTGTATATAATTTTTGATGATAAATACTGCTGTACCGCTTTTGACTTCATGTAAACCAAAATAAGTCCAACAAACTTTCCAACTAGAGAGCCTACTGTACCTGCTATAATTAATAGATAAGGGTAGTTGGTAAATGGAGCCATTCATTTATACACCATTAATTAATATGTTTGTGTTCCAAAGAAATTTGGTTTTGAAATTCAAAATACTACCACCAACCATCACCCCAATGAATATTTATACAATTAATGATATACTATTTATATACTACATATTATAAATACTTAATATATTTATATATTATATTATTATATAATAAGTAATAAACACTTTACTTTTAATACAAGTATTTGTGGTTTAAAAAATCTGAGTCATTTTTTAAGCTTAATTTCCCACTATTCTGTCTTCCACCCTAACCCCCATTTTCCTTTTTATTTTCTAGTCTTCTAGAAAATAAAATGTGTACCATATACTCTAGCCATATAAAATTATAGACATATTTTCTGAATACAGTGTGCTCTTTCATATTGCTGACCTTTGCTCATGCTCTTCATTCTGTTTGAAATGTCTTTCCCTTCACTGTCCTACAAACGCTTCCTCAAGTTTCAGTATGGCTCAAGTGTGGCTGCCCTGTTTAAGCTCCTAAGCTACACCAGGTGTCTATTCTTGCTCTAGTCTAAAACCTCATACTGAATCATAACTGTCATTACATGCAGTGTAATTCCTCCTTCATCATTTGTGTCTGACTTCTACAGCAGTTTGTGAGTTCCTTCAGCATAGTAGCTGTTGCTGATTTATGTTTGTGTTCCTAGGTACTTGGCTTGTAACAAGCACTTGGCCAATTTGTTTTTTGAAGCAATTGTGATTCTTAGTCGTACAGAAATCATATTGTCAGATTTTCTTTTTCCTTTCTCTCCTTCCTCACTTCTTGTTACTCTGACCTCTTTTTTTATCTTCTCCCACTTTCCACTCCTGCCTCCTCCTCAGTTTGTTCTTTTCTTCAGTGGTATATAGAAGAGGCAATTTCAGTAGTAAGTGTTTACCAGAAAAAAGTGTCATAAAATCTACCAACAGATACTACTTCCTTGTTCTTACAGATAATTTGGCTGTTTTTTTTTTTCTGAAACATCATTTAAAAAAAGAATCTTGATTTCACTAGAAACTTAGTCCTAAATATCAAAGTATATTAATAGCATTATTTAAATGTGTGCACATAAAAGCACTAAGGAATAATGGGTCTATACAAACTTGAAAGTAAGGATTGTCACAGTGGCTTAAATTCTACAACATGGTGGTTCTCAGATCTTTTCTCTGATATTCACTCTTTGCTTGTCAAGGGCTTTGCCCTTAAATGTGTTGACTCAAAGTTGTTCAACCTTCGCTCATTTAGGGTGAAGACCCCTCTTCTCATTTCTTTTTCTTCTTCTCGTAGTCATAAAGATATATGTAACTTAAACTTTAATAATTATTGACACAACAAGAGATTCCGATTTTTGAAAGGTGATCCGTAGACATGGTAAAACATTCTAAAAGTACAAAAGCATATACAATGGCAAATAATTTCCCCCCTCTAACCTCCTCTCCAGCCTTTTCCCATAGGCAGTTGCCTCTATCACTTTCTCATACATCCTTTCAGAGATACCCTCCCTATCTGTGAGGGAATAAACAAAGGTATGACATATGGATCACCTCACTTGTTGGAGTAATCTCTTAACTATGCATTTAGTAGCTTGAAGGCTTTGCTTACTTGATTTTGTCTTTCAAGTTCACATTTTCTTTATAGCACAAAGGATCACTTGTTGACCATGAGTTCATGGGCAGAAATTTAATTTTTTTTAAAGATTTTATTTATTCATTTTTAGACAGAGGAGAAGGGAGGGAGAAAGAGAAGGAAAGAACCATCAATGTGTGGTTGCCTCTCATGTGCCTCACACTTGGAACCTGTCCCACAACCCAGGCATGTGCACTGACTGGGAATTGAACCAGCGACCCTTTGGTTCACAGGCTGGTGCTCAAGCCATTGAGCCATACCAGCCAGGGCAAAATTTAATATTAGCCACTTAAAACATGAAAAACATTAATTCTAAGAGTTTGGAATTAGAAATCACTTTGCGGTGAGTCTTTTCAACCCAATAAAGCTAGTTCATTCTTCACTGAGATTAATAAAAGACAGAAAAGTTTATACTTTTGCTAAAATCTGAATATCTTGACTTAACCTGCAGAATTGTTCTTATATCTTCACATTGTGGGGCCAAGAAAATAGACACCATTAGGAAAATACTTGAGATGCCTCTCTGTCTCCTTTTTAGCAAATTGGGAATGCAGTGGAAACTTTTTTTTTTAACTTAATTCATTCTGAGAAACTGAGAACAAGTTTGTTCAGAAACCGAACCTCCATTATTTGTCGCCTAAAAGACACATGACTGATCATACAGGTATGAGCATGAAAGGGTTATTAGGTAGAGAATCGAGACCTAAAATTTTGTTAGAAAACCGAGACATTCTTTATGTGATCTACTTGGTGGAGAACTGAATTGTTTGAGAACCAGGGCGCTCCTGAACTGAGGTTTGACTAATGGAAAAGGTTTCATTGCCTAGATGGCAGCCCAGTAGAACCTGACATGTTACTTATCCATTTCCTAATTGGGGGTTAGTATCTGGAATACATTGAGTATGTGGGAGAACTGTAGTCCTTCTGTGAAATTGGAACACAATAAAAAGCTATGCCATTTGCCTTCGGACAGAAGGTTTCAGACACTACCATGTAACTTGATGCAGTGAAACCTTACTTAAAACTTTGTTTTCCTAGTCTCTCGCCATTTGTTGGAAATAGATTTTATACTTTAGGCTGGATTATATGTCTGAGGGCAAAGGATAGTAATGGTCTTTCATCTCCTTCTGCTACTCCATCTGCTTTGATGAAAATTTTTTTGGGAGAAAGGTGGTATTAGTGTTATTTTTGGGGAATTTTTACACATTTCTTGTTTCATTGTAAGGGAAAAATGTATTTCTATATTGACTTGGGAAAATGTTATACCTGCCTTTTGAGTCTTTTTATCTGTATATCGTTAAAACACACACGTACAGGGTCCAGCAGAGGTAATGCCTGCTTGAGTGTGGTTGATAAGGTAATAATATGGGTGTAATAATTTATTTATAGTTTTAATTTGAGCATTTCACCTAAACTGTCATTTCGTGTGCTTGAGTGTGATACTATGTTACAGAATTATGTGCTTATGATTTTGTAATAAAAAAGGGGTGTCATTTGTGCTGGACCCTGTGTATGTAACATATAATATTGTGCAGTCATGGAAGAAAACACTTTGTTGATAGTTTGGAAACAACAAAGCCCAGTCTTTGGGCAAAAGATGAGTTGTTCTTAACAATAGTGGTGTTGAAGACATTAGTTAGTTAAATGAATGTGGAGTCAGCTTAAAGTTTTCCCATTTCACTATGAAGAAATTCAAATTTACCTTTGAACTTTATTAATAGTCTGTGTGACTTTCTCATAATCTATTGTCATTGTTTTCAATGAAAGGCAAAAAAAAAGTTTAGGTTTAGATATACATTTAAGAACATGAGAAGGGTATAAGGTTCTACTTTTGAAAGCTTAATACGTTATATCTTTGAACTTCAACTTCCTTGTTCTGACAGTTGTGTTGTACCTCAACCAGGTAGCAAGACAATATAAAAAAAATGCCCCAGTCTTTCTTTGAAGGGATTAACCCTCAGTTGTTGATAATGCTTACCTCATGGGGGTTCTGTATAGCTTAATTAGCTTTAGCAAAGCAGCTTGATACCCTTGGATGAAAGGCAGTTATTAAAGGTTGGATAGTACCATTATGATTGTGATTTTGCAAACGAATGACCATTTTTATAGGGTACATGAGGGGACGATAGCTGAGGAGAATCTTTACCTTGGTCTTATTCTCTCAGGTAGTGTAGTTTAAGCTAGAATTCTTTATCAAATGGGTCCCATCTTTAATATGTCAGCTAAAAATTAGTAGTTGCCTTAAATTACTGTGGGACATTAACCAAGAAACATGCAGCAGGTTTTTGTGGTGTGCCTGCGTGGGGGTGGGGGTGGGGGAGGGCGGAGAGAGGTGGGGGGAGGAGCACGGGATGTGCAGTCTAGTAGCAGTGTGCTTTACTGATAGGGTTAACACTGTAGGCAAGTCGCAGATTGATTATAACAAGTCTTTGCATGACTTGGTTTTAACTAAAAAGGTGTAAAATCTATTGCAAGATAATAAAAAATATTTTTTTAACTGTGAATAAACAAAATGTCATTGCTTCTAGATCGCACTCCCTAGCTCTTCAGGAAGTTTCCAATTGCTTATTAACTGAGGGATTAATTATGAAGACTTTCTGCAGCTTTGTGTATTTGCAGCCTCATGTGCAATTGGTTTTTTGCCAGTTCCATTTTCAAAACAGGCGCTGGATACCTTTGGATATATATGAGGATTTTCCACTTTGATTTTATATGATAATTGTTTCTCTGCTGAAAAGTAGTTCACAAAAAATGATTGTGTGTGTGACTTGAAATAAAGTATACATTTTGTGATTCAGGGACAAAAGAATGACTGGGTTTGATGGGGGAAGGGAGTGCAACCTATGACCAATTTTTTTTCCTTCATTCAAACAGTGGCCTCTTATAGGGGTGTGATTGTGTCCTCTTAGGGAATACATACACAAGTGGTGAGGTCATTTTTAGTTATCAAAGATATAAAGCATTGTTCAAAATTGAACCAAAAGAGGACTCTACCAGAGGCTGGGCTTGCATTTAAAGAGTGTCATTCTTTCATGCAGATACCTTAGTTCTATCTAATAATGATACTAACGGATGTATCATTAATGTAATTTGTCATTAAGACAGTTTATTCTCTAGAATTCAACCTGTAAAATTTTCAGGCATACTCAATCACCTTTTCTCCCAAAATAATCCATGTGGATCTGTTATCCATTGATTTATTGCAACTTTGAACCTGAGTAGGTTATCAGCATTGGGAGTAATGAATTTCATGTATTTCTTGTGTGGAAAATATTTCTCTCTTTTATTTGTTGGGAAAGTGTAGTCATTCTTTAATGCATCATTCATTCAATAGGCATTTTTCGAGCACTAACTATATGCCAGCACTTGGGCTGGGGCATGCCATATTCATGATATTAAATAGGACATAGCAGCTGCTTTTTAAGTGTAGAATTGCTATCTATGGGTAGATATTGGGTGTTTTGCCTTCCCTCCCTGCCTTTTCTTCCCTCCCTTTCTTCTTTGTTTTAAAGCAACAGGTAAAATTTGCAGGTATATTGCCTTTCACATGCTGCTGCATATCTTCACTGGGTCTTCTAGAAATTCCTTAGCAATGATAACATAGTTATTTTTATGAATATTGATTTTATTTTTCAAATGTAAGTCAATCATGTTCCACAAATTATATTTCTTTTTATTTGACTGGATAGGAATAATGAGAATTCAAAAAACATAAATTTCCTTTGAGTACCTTTGGGATACTTACTTGGCTCTGAAGAGTAAATAATGTTACTACTGGTAGCTAGATTCAGTCCACCAGCACTTTTTCCTCTCTCCTAGTGGGCAGGTTATGGTTTGCCCGTTCTCTATGTCTTGCTGAAAGTTACTAATCAAGTATGTGCCAGTCCTGAGACTCGATGTCCATCCTGCTACTGAGAAGATTGTTTGGTTCTCTTTGTGGTCCTCAGGTGAGTTCCAAATAGGTCAGGCGTTATGAACTACCAGCATATGGTATAATTAGTTTAGAAGTATTGTATTAGCCTTCCCCTATTTTCCTTAGCATACTTTCATGTTAGATTCATAACCATTGATTTAAAATTTGGCTGATGATCACAATGGTCTGAGTATTTTAAAAAAAGATTTTTGAACCATTTTAAAGGATTAATATTGTTTGTGAAGGGGAGAGTCCTGATCACCCTTCCCTCCCCCATTCATTATTTTCCTATAAAATTCTTTGATTCACTTAGGAATCTAATTCTGTAAATTGATTAGAGAGGGAAGGTTCCTGAGGTCTCAGCTTGTTTTTATTTCTTGCGTATTGTTTTACTTGACTTCTGTTATTTTACTCTGTCCTTGTTACGGAAGTAGGAGAGCAGAAACAGACTCTCCCCTGGTTCTTCCTATGTGGTATGCCAAAGTCCTCAATATCTCTAGCCATGATCACTGCTCCCTTAATCCTAACACTGCCTGCCATAGTAACTGATGTATCTCCCTTCCTGTCTTCCATTCTCCATACTATAGCTGAAGTAAATATTCTTGACATTATATTGCCACTACTTGTTTAAAAACCTTCAATGGCTCCTCATTGCATGTGATAATAAAATCTAACCTTCTTTGCATGGCATAAGAGGTCTTTATGATCTGGCTCTTATTTGTCTCTTTGCTTTCATTTTTCCACCACTTCCTCTCTAACATCAACAGTACTGAACAAACTACTCTTAACATTTCATTTCACACCGCCAATCCTTTGCACACGCTGTTTTTCTTGCCTAGATTGCTTTACATTCACTTTGGCCTAGTTCTGGTTTATTCTTTAAAATACAGCACATGCATTGTCTTCTATGTAAAGCCACCTTTGCCTTTCCTCAGTCCCTCTAGCCACTCCCCATGTTAATCGCTCTCCTCTCTTCTACCTAAACCTAAATCTGCTATTGCACTTTTCACACTGGATCATAATTGTTTGCTTATTTGCTTGCCTGTCTCTACTAGATTGTGAGCTTCTTAAGGGTGGGGAAAGGTAGGATCCATGTCTTACCTACTTGGTATTCTGCAATAGTTGCCCCAGTGTCAGGTACAATTAAAGCTCACAGTAAATATTTATTGGAAAAAAATTGAATTGGTATAAAATTGAATTGAACAGAAAACCAAACACAGAAAGAGATTAAAGTGCTTTGAAGCCATTCTGAGGCCATATTGAGGCTATTAGTCAGTGGAGATCTCCTATAGATTATATCAGAAAGCAGAGTGATTAGTTTAAATGGGGTTCCAGAATCCTGACATTCAGAAATGTGATATAAATGAACTCTTTTAGGGAAGGATACATTCCTGTAAATGGTAACATTGATTTAACAGTAATGCACAGGTTGTAAGTGCATAATCTCCATAGAGCAAGTTCTGTGCATGGTATTTTGGCAGTTTCTTTTCTATTTTCTTCACATGTCACTGATATAGATTTGTTTCTTTCAACTAGTATTCAGGCAGTTGGTCAGTATTTTTAGGCTTCAGTATGTTTGTATTCCTCAACATAACTCTGTAGGATTTCAAATCTAATCGCATGTTACCTGTTGATGTTTTCCATATATTTTTCTTAAATCTCTTGAGTCAATGTAAAACACAGTCACTCGCACACCACTCCTTTTGTGAGTCTTTGTGTCGATGCTTCTTATTTATTTTTTGAGTGAAAAAGTAGAGTAAGGAAAATGTCCACTATTTTTAATAAAAGATAATATAACTTAACCAAAATTCTTTTTTTTTAAAGATTTTATTTATTTATTTTCAGAGAGAGGAGAAGGGAGGGAGAAAGAGCAGTGTTGGTTGCCTCTCACATGGCCCTCACTGGGGACCTGGCCCGCAACCCAGGCATGTGCCCGACTGGGAATCAAACTGGGACCCTCTGGTTCCCAGCCCGCGCTCAATCCACTGAACTACACCAGCCAGGCCCAAAATTCTTGAAATTAAGTGGGGAATATACTACATTTATTTTGTAACCAGGATAACTGCTCCTTTACCAAAGAAATCAGATTTTCTTTTGTTCTTAAAATTTTCAGATTTTATATAGTTTCTATATTTCATAGAGTAAGGATATAGACTAAACTTGTCCACCTAATGCCCATTTAAGGGAATGTTACATTGATACAGAAATTAAAATAGTTCTGAGATGAGGTGCTTTTCTACTGAATTTCACAGTGCCAGTTTTATTTTTAAGAAAGTTCTATTAAAAGCAATTAGAAAATGATTAAAGTGAAAAACAGCTTTCAAATGTGAACTCTTAAAATATAAATTGGAATATTTAATTTTTGCTAGTGGCATTTATCTAGCACATTATATTTACTGTGTTTTATTAATTAATAACCCTTAAATTTCCCCTAATTGTCTAAGTGTCATTAACATGAGTGGATTAAATCACTAGAATTTCATCATCCAGATTTCAAAAGTATTTAGATAGGGACTTTCCTTGAACCCTGTTGTGTCTATTTGTTTTAATATGAACTAAAAATGTTAGAATTTCTTTTTTAAGGTGAAATGATAAAGAAAATTTGTCTCCAGGGTTGACTTAATCTTTCTTAAAGGGAAAATATCATGTTTCCTCATTTCCATGCTCTGTACACCTTAGTCTGGTTTTAAACTTTCAGTTTAAAACTAATCACCTGATTTTTAAAAAATATATTTTATTGATTATGCTATTACAGTTACCCTATTTTTTCTCCTCTTTATTCCCCTCCACCTTGTACCTGCCTCCCACCAACATTCCCCCACCTTAATTCATGTCATTAGGTCATACATGTGAGTTCTTTGGCTTTTCCGTTTCCCATGCTATTCTTGACCTCCGCTATTTTGTACCTACTATTTATAGTTCTTATTCCCTGTTACTTTTCCCCCATTCTCCCTCCTCCCCCTCCCCACTGATAACCCTCCATGTGATTTCTTGTTTCTGTTAATCTGTTCCTGTTCTAGTTGTTTGCTTAGTTCATTTTTGTTTTTGTTTTTTTAGGTTCAGTTGTTGATAGATGTGAGTTTGTTTTCATTTTACTGTTTATATTTTTGATCTTCTTTTTCTTAGATAAGTTCCTTTAACATTTCATATAATAAGGGCTTGATGATGATGAACTCCTTGAACTTGATTTTATCTGGGAAGCACTTTATCTGCCCTTCCATTCTAAATGATAGCTTTGCTGAATAGGGTAATCTATTCAGTAATAGATGTAATAGATGTAATAGATGTAGGTCTTTGCCTTTCATGGCTTTGAATACTTTCCAACCCCTTCTTGCCTGCAAGGTTTCTTTTGAGAAATCAGCTGACAGTCTTATGGGAACTCCTTTGTAGATAACTGTCTCCTTTTCTCTTGCTGCTTTTAAGATTCTCTCCTCTTTAATCTTGGGTAATGTAATTTCGATGTGCCTTGGTGTGTGCTTCTTTGGGACTCTCTGAGCTCCCTGAACTTTGTGGAAGTCTATTTCCTTTGCCAGGTTGGGGGAGTTCTCCTTCATTATGTTTTCAAATAAGTTTTCAATTTCTTGCTCTTCCTCTTCTCCTTCTGGCACCCCTATGATTCGGATGTTGAAAGGTTTAAAGTTGTCCCAAAGGTTCCTAAGATTTCCCTCATTTTTTTGAATTCTTGTTTCTTCATTCTGTTCTGGTTGAATGTTTATTTCTTCCTTCTGCTCCAAACCGTTGATTTGAGTCCCAGTTTCCTGCCCGTCACCTTTGGATCCCTGTACATTTTCCTTTATTTCATTTTTCATAGCCTTCACTTTTTCCTCTGTTTTGTGACCATACTCAACCATTTCTGTGAGCACCCTGATTACCAGTGTTTTGAACTCTGCATGTGATAGGTTGGCTATCTCTTCATCGCTAATCACCTGATTTTGAGAAGAATGGCCACTTGGAATTAACTAGACTATATAGACATTATATATTCTATTAAAGAACTTGTCAAGAGTGATTTATTTATCTCCCACAACATTTTTCTTCTATCAGTGTGAGCCTAAAACATTACCACTATGGCTAATTCCTTTGTTTCATTTTTCTTAAAGTGTCAGAGTAAATAATATCATTTGGACTAGAAAATACAAACTTATTTAATAACAATGGAAATGTAGTTTGTAAAATGACCTGACAAACTGGTGATCTGGAATCTAAAATCTTTACAGAAGACTTGAAATTAATTTTTGTCCCCTTTAGAGTCTGTTGATTATTTTTTGTCCATGAAATGATTATTTTTTTAACTGGATTAAATAAATGTACATAGATGATCACATGCACATATGTATGCAAAATGGAAAGTTATAATTTTGATGTGTTATGATTTTAACTATAGAACTATAATAGAAACCAGATTTTTACTTGGATGTGAATATGCATAGTTTGAAGATTATTAATCATTGCTTTGATAGTAGCAATGTTCATTTATAATTCTTGTTATTGTCATATAATTTATATAGTATTCCTTTCAAAGCTGTTAATTCATTTATAACAGTTATCAACACTATTGTTTTAGAGAAGGATTGTCTTCCTTTCTTATATGCTAAGGTAGTTTAATGTTTTAAAAATTTTTTTAAGCCATTTTTTTCATTCTCTTTAAAATTTTCTTAAAAGAGACTTTGATGTGAGTGTGCAGAAAAGCTAGGAAATCTTATTCTTTTAATAGTTTCCAGCATCTCCAAGATAGTACAAATTAGAAATGGCACAATTCTTTGATGACCCTAAGAGACTTTTTAAAAATCTCAGTTTTAAATTTAATTATTTTCTCTCATAGAACTTACTATATTCTAGTCTATTGAGTTTTTCAAGCATGATTCTATGTAAACATTTACTTTGATGTGTGAATTTTATTAATTTTTTTCTAGACCAGCTATTCAATATAGCTCAGCAGCATAATTCATAAAAAGAAACTGTCATCATATTCTTTATAATCTTCATAAAATTTTAGGGATATATCACAAAGATATTTCACAGTATTCTGTGCTTTTCTACAGTAAAACACAATAAGAATGTTAATAGGTCACATTTAGAGTTACATAGCTAGTAAGTAGACCCTCATCAAGGTATGCCTTCCTCTAAAACCTGTGGTTTTAACCTCTGTAGCTGCTCCCTAGAGAGTGCACCTAACCAGCAGTCAGAAAGGCACTGATTGGAATGATCTTTACAGTGATAGTGATGACTTTATCTGACTTATCCGCACTTATTAGAATCATGTGTACTCCAGAATGGCTTGGCTTGGGATCAAGGGCATGATAGTATGACGAAAGTTTTCTTTGGAGACCTAGAAACTGTTTACGCCTATCTTAAAACAGCTGAGGGTAATTGGTCCCAAGATCACTGATTAATATGGACAACTAAATCAGGGGAACAGTGAGCCAGATATTTACATCTTATGCCATCTCACAGTAAATTTATTCTTTTTTTTTTTTAAAGATTTTATTTATTTATTTTTAGAGAGAGGGGAAGGGAGGGAGACAGAGAGGGAGAGAAACAGCAGTGTATGGTTGCCTTTCACATGGCCCTCACTGGGGACCTGGCCCACAACCCAGGCATGTGCCCTGACTGGGAATCGAACCAGGACCCTCTGGTTCCCAGCCCGCGCTCAATCCACTGAGCTCTGCCAGCCAGGGCCCACAGTAAATTTATTCTTAATGTGTTTTAATTTATTCTGTTAACTAATAGATAGGAAGAATAATAAAAAGCCTGGACTCTAATTCTGGCTGTACCACTTTGGAACTTCCAGCAAAGTTGTTTAACCTCTCTGAACCTCCATTTTCTTTCTTTTTTTCATCGTCATTTTGAGTTGTTGTAAATGAAATAGTTATGTTAAATGCTAAACATAGTGCCTTGAATGTAATGGGAGTACCATGTATGGTAATAGCTATTAGTATTATGTTGTCATTTTCATTATTGATGTTAGAGCAAACAAGAGTACAGAATAAATTAGAAAAACGAAACTTGCTTTGCTAACTTGGGACTTTTGGAAACTAGCACTTGGGTGAGCGTTCAGATGTATTGACGTGCCCTACTCTCACATTAAAAACATCGCAGTCATAGCAGACTGTCAGTTTGTTTAATTAAAAGAGTTCTCAGTGTACATTTCTATTTTTCGATGTGCCTGTGTGTATATTTCTATACATCGGTTCTTTTGGACAAAAGAGTATTTGTATGTATATATTTAAATTCATACTTGAAAATTTAGTTTTGAGTGTTTTGGGTGTGGCAGAGGTCTTATCTTCGTTTCTTTAATTCAACTTAGTTTACTTTCATCATTGAATTTTGGAGAAATAATGTTATGTTTCCATAATAGTACATTTGCCTATTCCAAAGACCGAAATATTGTTTGACAATATATTTTATTGAGAAGTTAATATAAAATTCACAAATATTTAATGGTTTTTAAAGTCATTTTTATAAGCTGTTGAACATAAAACTTAATTTTTGCCTAAGTTCAGTTTCCCACCTTATAAATGAGAAACAAGCAAAACCAGAACCAGTTATCAGCACTAGTAGAACAGAAAAAAACATGTTTTCAGAAATGTTCACTTTAGTATCAGGCATATTAGTAAGATAATCAGTTTTCTGAAAAGAAATTGGGGGAGGAGAGGGGAAAAGAAAATAATGTAAACCCATTGAGAATTTCTTTTGTTTTCCTTCTCCTTTCCTGCACACTTTTAACCTTGCTTCAACTTTGCTTCACCTGAAAGCATTTCTTAAAAATCTAAAAGTGTACCTTAGAAGACAAAAGTACCCTTTGAGAAATTTATTTTTTAAAAAATATTGTTTCTTTAAATATGATTACTTATTAGTTTGGTATGAGTATTTTTGAAATGTTCTCTATTCTCCCTCATGCTAGGGCATGGCTGGTACAGAGTATAAGCAAGTTACTCGAGTTTGGGCCTTACCACCATGTTGCAGGAAGCTTGAGCTTATAAGAATGGAAGCGTATGCTCCTGGGTCATGTGTCAGTGATACTCTGGTTTGCAGGCTTTCCTACTCTCCTTTTAATACTTTATCCTAAGGGTTCTGTTTCACTTAGTAAAGTAGTAATTGTAGTGTTATCATTCTCTCCTACCTTTGAACTTTGCATCTAAAAGATTTTCAGTAACATGAACTGGCAGACAACCAAGGTCTTTTCATTTCTTATTAAACCCGTTCGCTGATCTCTTAATTTGTGAGAAGAGATTTCCAACAATGGTTTATTTATCAGGTCTACTTGGTACATAAGCTCTGACAAAAGTCCAGTAATCTGCTGGAAATCCAGTGCCCCGAAGATACTCTTACCAAAGATTCTTCTTGCCCTTTTGAGTATGTAGAGAAAATTAGCTATTACTATCGAGAAATGTTATTGGAATGTAGAAATTCTCTCCAAACCAATAAATGTTAAAAGTAGTATATCTTGATATCAAGGCCACTGTTGAACACTTATTTTAAAACAAGAAAACCTAGAATAGTATGTCTAAATACTCTTACTCATATTTTAATTTTACAAATGCTTTATTTTCGCTTCAGACTGATCTTTAGCTGGCTGCATGACAGAGCTTTGTTATTTTTCCCTGCCTTTACTTCATTCTTCTTTTTTCCCTTGGCTCCAATAGTCAATGATTTGTTTGTTTTTTAGTTCCTTTATTTAAAAAAAAATGAAACAACTACTATGTGTCAGAAAATGTGCCAGGTGCTCAATATAAAATAGTGTTCTGACAGATTTGAGTGTAGTAGAGGTGACACATAAGCACTGAGAGTAAATAAGTGGTTGTAGAACCAAACTAAATCACCATCAGTAGAGGATGGGTTAAATAGACTATGATGTCTCCATGAAACAAGTATTTTGTAGCTATATGTATTATATATGGCTATATATAGAATATATGTAGGATATATATTTATACACAAATATATAAAACATTTCTAGAAAAATGCATAAGACACTGTCCTCAGTGATTGCCTTGACTGAGTGTCCATGGGGGCTGGATTTGTTATTCATTATAGATAATCATATATAAAATATATTTAATTTATATATATATAAGAAAGGAACCTCTATTTGTGTATTATATCTTCATTGAAACTCTGAATAAATGAGATTTAAAGAAACTAGCAGTACACTGAACCCAACCAAATAAACAATTACACTTTTGTCAAAAAAAAATCTGGAGGTGCCCTGGCTGGTATAGCTCAGTTGTTTGGAGCCCTGGCTGGTATGGCTCAGTTGTTCAGGGCATTCAATTGGAGGATTATGGCTTCAATTCCCAGTCAGGGCACATACCTGGGTTGCAGGTTCAAACTCTGGTCTGGGTGCTTATACTCCCTGGTTGGTCCAGGTGTGTACAGAGGCAGCCAGTTGTTTCTTGTTTGTCTCTCACATCAATGTTTTTCTCTCTCCCTTCCTCTCTCTCTAAAAGTAAAGAAAAAATGTCCTCGGGTGAGGATGAAAAAAAAAAAAAGAGAGAGAAAAAAAATCTGCTGGTAAAAACCTTGAATTATTAAATCACTTATTACCCTCATTTGTAAGTTTTGTCCAAAATGCCTTCTTGTAACAAGAATGCTGTTATCATATTTGAAGTCAGTAGGGACAACTCTCAGGCCAGATTGTTCTGTTTTTGGCTGCTGAATGATAAAAGAATGGTCTAGTTTATACTTTTCGCTGTCTAAATAAACATGGCCACAGTTCCTTGGAGAATTGAACCTGAGACCTATTTGATGTTGATATCACAGTATCTTAGAGCTGAATTTGGATGCAGATTATCCCATGTGATTATTCTGTTAAACTGACATTGTACCTTGACACTTTTGCTCCTTTTTGGGTTCCATTCCAAATTTTTGCACAATAGGTAAAAAGGAATAAGTATAGCCACAAGAGAATAAAATGATATTTTCCCTCAGTAGATAGAGGGCTGGCTCTTCCATCTAATCTAATTTGACAGACTCTTGGCGAAGCTTGACATCTAAATAAATGTAATTACATTTTGTGTTTTTGCTGGGAATATTTTAGTCCCATGAGTGGCCACTTCAAATTCTAAGTGGGAAAAAAGCATTTGTAAGTTATTAAGTATAATTCTTAATTTTTAGCCAGTTTAGTTCATATTTATAAATAGTCCAAATTTATGTTAATCCTAGTAGTTTATTGAAAGGATACCTCTATTATAGATTTTTTTCTATAGATTGTTTTCTTTTTAAAAAAACATTCTTTTTATTGGGTTAAATGATCTTATTATAGTGGCCCTAGTCCTGTTTGGCAATGACTGAAAGGTCAGGTAGATGATGAGAAACTATGTTGGTTAATCTCTATTAATTAAAAGACATTCCAATTCATATTTTTAATTTAATCTTTTTAAATTAATATTTATTTTTTAAGTATATTTTATTGATTATGCTATTAGAGTTGTCCCATTTTCTCTCCCCATTTTTTCCCTTCTATCCTACACCCACCCCACCAGCATTCTCCCTCTTAGTTCATGTCCATGGGTCATAGATATAAGTTCTTTGGCTTCTCCATTTTCTGTACTATTCTTAACCTCCCCCTGTCTATTTTGTACCTACTATTTATGCTTCTTATTCCCTATACCTTTTCCCGTATTCTTCCCCGACCCTCTCACCACTGATAACCCTTCATGTGATCTTTTATTTTCTGTGATTCTGTTCCTTTCCTAGTTGTTTGCTTAGTTTGTTTTTGTTTTTCTTTTTTCATTGTTTTTCTTTCATTTTGGGGGGGTTCATTTGTTGATAGGTGTGAGTTTGTTGTCGTTTTACTGTTCATATTTTTGATCTTCCTTTTCTTAGATAAGTTCCTTTAACATTTCATATAATAATGGCTTGGTGATGATGAACTCCTTTAACTTGACCTTATCTGGGAAGCACTTTATCTGCCCTTCCATTCTAAATGATATCTTTGCTGTATAGAGTATTCTTGGATGTAGGTCCTTGCCTTTCATGACTTGGAATAGTTCTTTCTAGTTCCTTCTTGCCTGCAAGGTTTCTTTTGCGAAATCAGCTGATATAGCCTTATGGGCACTCCTTTGTAGGCAACTCTTTCCTTTCCTCTTGCTGCTTTTAAGATTCTCTCCTTCTCTTTAGCCTTGGTGTGTGCTTCCTTCGGTTCAGCTTCTTTGGGACTCTCTGAGCTCCCTGAACTTCATGGAAGCCTATTTCCTTTGCCAGATTGGGGACGTTCTCCTTCATTATGTTTTCAAATAAGTTCAATTTCTTGCTCTTCCTCTTCTCCTTTTGGCACCCCTATGATTCAGATGTTGGAAGGTTTAAAGTTATCCTGGAGGTTCCTAAGCTTTCCCTCATTTTTTTGAATTCTTGTTTCTTCATTCTGTTCTGGTTGAATGTTTATTTCTTCCTTCTGCTCCAACCCGTTGATTTGAGTCCCAGTTTCCTGCCCGTCACCTTTGGTTCCCTGTACATTTTCGTTTATTTCACTTTTCATAGCCTTCACTTTTTCCTCTGTTTTGCGACCATACTCAACCATTTCTGTGAGCACCCTGATTACCAGTGTTTTGAACTCTGCATCTGATAGGTTGGCTATCTCTTCATTGCTTAGTTTTCTTTTTGGAGCTTTGATCAGTTCTTTCATTTGGCTGTATTTTTTTGTCTGGGCTCTCCTGTTATGTTGTGGAGTGGAGGGGTGGAGACTTAGGTATTTGCCAGGGTGGGGCAACCCACTTTGTTGCATTGTGGTGCAGCAGAGAAATGTGGAGGAGGGGTCAGAGAGGGAAAAATGCTGCTTGCTCAGTTCTTGGCCTTTCACTCATTTCCCCTGCGACCCACAAGCAAATTGGGCCCTTCTGGTACTAATTCCCAGGTGGGTGGTTTGTGTATGTTTTAGGACCCTGTGGATCTCTCCAACGAACTCTCCTGTAAGTCTGGGAGTTTCTGCTGCTGCCACAACCCCCACAGGTTTTTACAGCCAGAGGTTTTGAGGTTTTATTTCCCCTGTGCTGACCCTGGGTTGCACAATCTGTCTCACTCCCCAGTTGTTCCTCCTGGTTTATCTTCACACGAAAGTGGGACCACCCGGTCCTCCAGCCATTGCCTTGCCACACTTCCTCTCTGTCATGGCTGCCCATCTCCACCCCTCCTACCAGTCTGAATGAACTCCTTGGTTGTTTCTTCTTCTTTAACTCCTTTTCTTTAACTCCTTGGTTGTTGGACTTCCATACAGTTTGATTTGCTGGCAGTTCTGGTTATTTTTTGTTTTAAATTTGTTGTTGTTCTTTTGGTTATGCGAGGAGACAAAGTATATCTACCTATACCTCCATCTTGGCCAGACATCTCTAATTTAATCATCATTGCATTTTTTTCTATTACCTTTTAGCCCCCTTATACTCCCTCCCCCCGGCATTCACCACACTGTTGTCCATGCCCATGAATTCTTTTTCCTTGTTGCTCAATCCCTCCATGACCTCTCCTCACTAACTAACTGTCATCTGCTCTCCATTTATGTCTGTCTCTGTTTTATTGCATATGTCATTCTCTGACTGGTATATTTCACTTAGCATAATGTTCTCTAGGTCTATCCATACTGTTGCAAAGGGTAAACTTTTCTTCTTTTTTATGGCCAAGTAGTATTCCATTGTGTAAATGTCCCATAGTTGTTTTATCCACTCATCTATTGATGGACACTTGGGCTGCTTCCATATCTTGGCAATTTTAAATATGCTGCAATGAACACAGGGGTGCTTCTGTTCTTTTGAATTAATGTTTTGGGTTCCTTTGGATATATTCCCAGAAATGGGATCACTGGGTCAACAGGCATATCCATATTTAATTTTTTGAGTTATAGCCATACTGCTTTCCACACTTGTTATTTGTTGATTTATTGATGATATCTGTTCTGACAGATGTGAGATGGTGTCTCATTATGGTTTTAATTTGCATTTCTCTGATGATTAGTGGCATTGAGCGTCATTTCATATGTATATTGGCCATCTATATGTCTTCTTTAGAGAAGTGTCTATTCAGGTCTTTTGCCCAGTTTTTAATTGAGTTGTTTGCTATTTTGGTGTTGAGTTTTAGAAGTACTTTATAAATTTTGGATATTAACCCCTTATTCAGATGTATTGGCAAATATGTTCTCCCATTCTGTGGGTTGTCTTTTTATTTTGTTGATGATTTCTTTTGCTGTGCAAAAACTTTTCAGTTTGATGTAGTCCCATTTGTTTATTTTTTTCTTTTGTTTCCCTTGCCTGGGGAGATATATATCCATTAAAAAATTGCTATGGACTTTGTCCGAGATTTTGCTGCCTGTGCTTTCTTAGGTAGATGATAAACAACTATGTCGGTTAATCTCTTTTAATTAAGACATTCCAGTTGATATTTTATAATAATATCCTAATATGTAGTATTGTATGATTCCAGAAGTTGGGAGTTAAATAACATTAATGATGAGCATCTACTTGATTTTCATCTAGTTTTATTAAGGGATATTGAAAAATGTTGCTATTTTTCCATATTTGCTTCCGATTGCTAGGAAATACAGATATTACTCCATTCTTGAATCATATTTTAATTCCTTCCTTCCCAGAGGTAATCACTATTTTGAGTGTGTATAATACCTTCTGTCCACACTTTTATTCTTTCTTATATAAGCATGCATCATGAAAATATATTGTTTTATGTGTTTTTAAAATTTATGAGAGTGTATTATACTACATATATGAGGTCTGTCTGGAAAATGTCCAACATTGTTAATATAACCAGAACAGTGTGTGCAACATCAATGTGACCTGGCAGCCAAGGAGAGTGGACTGGAGTGCGCATGTGTGAACAATGATGACGTCACTGTACTAGTCAGTGGGGGTGGTTGACGATGTTGAGTGAGCATGTGTACTGTGTGGCCATCGCATTCAAAATGACCGAGCAAGTAAAGCCATGAATACGCATCAAATTTTGAATTAAGCTTCAACATTCCTCCATGGAAGCTATTCAGTTGAATCAGAGGGCCACAGCTATTGGCAACTGGTGACTGGCAGCTTCATCACGACAATGCACTTGCTCATGCATGACGTCTCATGCAGTTTTGGGGCAAAACATCAAATCACCCAGGTGACTCAGCCCTCTTACAGCCCAGATTTTGCATCCTGAAACCTCTGGGTTTTACCCAAAACTAAAATCACCTTTGAAAGGGAAGAGATTTTAGACCATCAGTGAGATTCAGGAAGATATGAGGGGGCAGCTGATGGTGACTGGGAGAACTGTGTGAGGTCCAAAGGTGCTTACTTTGAAGGGGACTGAGATGTCATTGTTTTATGTACAGTATTTCCTGTATCTTGTATCTTCAATAAATGTCTCTATTTTTCATATTAAATGCCTAGATACTTTCTGGACAGACCTCATATTCTTCTGTGACTTTTTTCATTGAACATTGTGATATTCAAACAAGATTATATATCAGTGATACCTGTGAGTGTGTGTATATATCTGTATACATATACATATATCTGTATATATACACATAAATCTGTGTGTGTGTATATATATATGTGTGTGTATATATATCCATTCCTCTATTGAGGAATATCTAGTGTCTCCTTGTGTACATGTGCTAAAGTTTCTTTAGGGTGATAACCTAGGACACATGCTGAGTCTTAATATTCATGCATCTTAAACTTTGGAGTGATTTCACAATATTTTGTAAGTGGATTGTTCTAATTTTATATCTCTACCTTTGGTATACATTGTGGCTGAATTGTGTGCACCCCCTTCCCATTTATATGTTGAAGTCCTTACCCCCAGCTGGTCAAACTGTTATTGTATTTGGAGTAGGGCTTTTAAAAAGCTGATTAGGTTAAAATGAGGCCACTGGGAAAAGCCCTAACCTGACCATTGTCTTTAGAAGAGGGAATTTGGACACACAAAAGAGAAATCAGGGAATCGCTGACACAGAGCAAAGACCTGGTGAGCACACAGTGGAAGGTGACCATCTGCAAGCCAGAGGGAGAGGCTTCAGAAGAAATCCAACCTTCCAACATCTTGATTTTGGACTTTTAATCTTCATAACGGTGGAAAAAGAAATTTCTGTTGTTTAGGCTATCCACTTTATGGTATTTTGTTAGGGTAGCCCTAGCAAACTAATACAATATATGAGAGTTCCAGTTGTCTATGTGCTCACCAACATTCAACATCACACTTTTTAATCATTAGGCTAATAGGTGAGAAATGGTATCTCTTTAAATTTGAATATCCTAGTTACTAAAATTTTAAAGGTGACCACTTCTCACAATTGTTAATCAGTAAAGTCCTCACCTATGAATTACTAGTTCCTATACTTTGCACATTTTCTATTAGATTGTCTTTTTCTCACAGATTTGAAGGAGTTCTTTATATAATCTAGATAATGATCTAGATATTTTCTATCTTGGTCTCCATTTGTGACTTGCTTATAAACTTAACTGCTTAGAAATTCCTATCACTATTTCATTTGTTCAGGTAGAATGTTCTGTGCAGTCATGTACTGCATAACAACATTTCAGTCAGCAACAGACCACATGTATGGTAATGGTCCCATAAGATGATAATGGAACAGAAAAATTCCTGTCACCTAGTGATGGCATAGCCATCCTAATGTCGTAAATGAACACACTGCTCCTGTGTTTGTGGTGGTGCGGGTAGAAACAATCTTACTGTACTGATAGTCATATGAAAGTATAGCATATACAGTTATCTAGAGTACATAGAATTAATAATGATAATAAATGACTCTGTTACTGGTTTTTGTATTTTACTAGACTGTATTTTTATGGTTGTTTCCAAGTGTGCCTTTTCCACTTACAAAGGGGAAAAAGTTTTCTGTAAAACAGTATGCTGTGCTATGCCAGCAGCAGCCATACACATTTCCGGTTTACTGCGTCTCTTGGCCGCGTCATTTTCTTTTGTGCTTGATTTAATCTCATGTTGTTTTTGTACAGTGCCACACTGTGTAGGCTTGCAGGGTAGGAGCAGTAGGCGTTACCATATAGCCTCCATGTGTAGCAGACTTTACTATCCAGATTTGTGTCAGGTATGCATTCTGTCATGTTTGCACACGATAAAATTGCCTAATAACACATTTCTTAGAAGATGTCCTCATCATTAAGTGCTACATAACTATATATGTCTGTGAGGTCCGTTTAGTGCAAAGTTTAGTTCAAGTCCAGTGTTTTTTGTGATTTTCTGTTTGGATGATCGATCCTTGGTGAAAGTGGGGGGTCCCACAGTAGTAGTGAAATTCACTACTATTATTGTATTGTTATCTATTTCTCCCTTCAGATCTGGTGGTATTTGCTTAATATATTTAGATTCTCTGATGTGTGGTACATATATACTTACAGTTGTTTTATACTCTTGAAGAATTAGCTTTGTGGCTACCTAAGTTTCCTGGCTAGGTTTCCTGACCAGGTTGGGCTGAGGGCTATGCTTCGCTGCTGGGTGGGGCTGTTGTCTTACTTTACTGCTCTTGGAGGCTATAGAATGCATTGTGAAGCTGCTTAGCATCTCAGGCCAGGCTTCCTCCTTTAGTGGGGCTACGCTCAGCAATTGGGTGTGGCCAGTGACTTGCTTTCCTACATGTTGGGCTGTAGGATGTGCTGCCTGGCTGCGTTGCATCTCAGGCCAGGCTTCCTCCTGAGAAAGCTGGAGGTTGTGCTCAGCAATAGTGTTGCATAGGCCCTGACTTTCTTCCCTGTTTAGGAGGTGCTCTAGAATGAGCTTCTCCACCAAGACAGCTCTCTGGCTGCTGACTCAAACCAGGCAAAACTGTCGATCGAACTCCCTGTCCAATTGGGGCCACTGGCTCAGCTATGCAAATGATCAGAGCCACTGATTTGAATCTCCTCTAAGACCCCACTGCTTGACAGGAACATAGTCTGTAAGATCATGCACTTGTTGTGAACCTTTCCTTCTGTCTCTATCTCTAGCTGACTTTCCCAGTAATCCTCATGAGGCACACTTAAGTGGGCCTCCCAGGATTTATCCAGAATGCTAGGGAAGCTTGATGTCCACCTTGCACTTTCCTTTTCCCACGGGAGAAACTGTAGGCCCAGGAGGATTGCCTCCATGCAGCATGGTGCTGACCTGAGAGTGAGGCAATGTGGGCAAAGTGAAAGAGCTCCTCTTGACCTTTATAATGCAGTTTTTCTCCACTTCTGTAGTCCAGGGGGTTGCTTCAGCCTTACCCCTGTGTTCTGGGATCTTTACAAAGGTATCTCATTAGCGGATAGTGGCTCCTGCCCTTTCCCTGAGAGGGAACCATCTGTTTTGCCATCTGTGTGACATCAGTGGTCTGGTTCCAGTTTTATTAAACCATTTTTTCATACATGGTGTCTAGATATTCAGTTGTTTCCAGCATAATGTCAAGTCTGATCTCTGTTATTGCATGTTAGCCAGAAGATGTTTTACATATTTTTTTTCATAGTGAGTATGATTATAAAAAATTAATTCCCTAAATATTTAAATAAAGAGACTATTCTTGTAGATTGACTCTTCTAATTGGGGTTTGGAAAGAATGGTCCTATTGTGTAAGTTTTTTTTCACATTGACTTTTCCATTACTTTATCTACAGTTTATCCACAGTTGGATTAGATTTTTGTATATAATAATGTAATATAAATCACTAATACATTTAAGTTTTATTAGAATTAGGTTATATTTAGTACTTAATGGAACTCTGCTGAAAAGATTTTATGTATTTTTCATGCTTGTTTTCCTCTAATGTTATTCTACCAATATGAAGAAAGGAGATAAAGAGGAGAACTTAGACATACCTTTCTATTGCCTGAAAGTTTGTACCACTAAAGTATGTTCTGGAAAAGGCCATCCTTGTCCTGTGGCATGTTGCTGTCAAAATAAATTTCAAGAGGTAGCAGTTTTATTCTGTTTTTAAGTTATTTCCTAGAAACCAGTCATCTAATTCAGAAAGAGATAAAGAGCTGAGTTTTAAAAACTATATACCAGGAAATGCCTCATTTATGAATGTATACACATTTGTGCTCATAAATTGGGTAATTATGCACCTAACAACTCTATTCATTTTATCATTATTCACTTTGTGTATATAAAAATGAAGGCTTTTAAATTCAAGTTCTGTGGCCTGGGACACTCATGATTGGGGCATGGTTATTTTTCACGCTTCTATTCAATGTTAACACAATTTCATGGAAAATTATAGAATATCTTGTTTGCTCTGTGCCAAGTACTATTATAAACATTTTTCTCGTTTAAGTAGATTTTAGAAGAAAAGATATTTAATCTAAATAATTTTGCAAAAGTATATATGTATATATACATCATGCATGTATGTGTGGGTATGTGTTAGTTTCCTATTGCTGCTGTAACAGATACCACAGACTTTGTGGTTTAAAACAATAGAAATTTATTCTCTTACATTTTGGGTGGACAGAAGTCTGAAATGAGTTTCACTGGGACAAAACCAACCTGTTAGCAGGGCCACATTCCCTAGGGAAAGTCTGGGGGAGAATTGGTTTCCTTGCTGTTTCTAAAGGTGCATTCCTTGCATTTGTTGCTCATGACTCATTCCTCCATTTTCAAAGCTATTAGCCACACTGACTTCTCTTTTGTAGTAAACTCTTCCTCTTTCCCCTCTTATAAGAACACTTGTGATTACAATTTTGGCTGAGCTGGATAGTGCAAGACTGTCTCCACCTGAAGATCCTTAACTTAATTACACATTTAAAGTTTATTTTATCATGTAAGGAAGCATTAACAGGTTCCAGGATTAGGGTGTAGATATCTTTTATGACCAAAACAGAGTACAGGGTACTGCCAAAAGTCATATAAAAGCAAAACATGTTAGAAACCAGTACAGTTTGGAAAGAAGTTTTACAGATAGATTGATAATATAAGCAAGAGGTCCTGGAGTTTTTCTGTTATGTTCCAACATTTTATATTGTTGACTGATTTTTTTTGTTTCAGTAGAAACAAACAAGACATTAATCTTCAGATTTTTTCCTGATATACTTCATCTTCTACTCTTGTCTTACCCTATGAAACCAATGCTTAGTAATATAAAGTCATGGGTTCATAAATTGGAGCATGGGTTTACATACCCTGATTAATTTCCTGGTTAATTTAGAAATAATTTATGTTTGATATTTGAACATAGATAGATGTTCAGATATGTGCTTTCTTATTCCCTTTAAGCCTTTTTATTGTCCTCTCCTTCACCTTTCTTATTCTCAGCACTAATGAAGGATTGGCCACTTTGTCACCGATGGCAAAGTTTTTCTAAGCAATATGATGAGAGCTTTTAGGAGAGAGTTTTAAAGATTCCTTAATTCCTACAATATCATTGATCTCTGATCTAGATTATTTTTTTCTGTTTCTGTTCATTCCAGTGTTTACATTTTATCATGTATCTTTGGAGAGAAAATTTCATTTGGCACTTCTACTATATGGTTCCGTGACTTCTAGAGTTATCAATAAATATGTTTTGGTGTGTAACTTTAGTATGCATTTATTGTTGAATATTTTATAAACTAAATGCTTACATTTTCTTTCCTGAGCTACAGGATACCAGAAGGCCCCATTGATCAGGGGCCAGCTTCTGGAAGGATTCGTGTTTTAGAAGAGCAACTTGTGAAGGCCAAAGAACAAATTGAAAATTATAAGAAACAAACGAGAAATGGTAGGTGTTGTACAATATTTTTTTCTTTTCAACGTATTGATATTAGCACAAATAATTGAGAATTTCCTTTCATTAGAATATTGGAAATGCTGATACTCTCTGTTCTTTGTCTGCAGGTTTAGGCAAGGATCATGAAATCCTAAGGAGGAGGATTGAAAATGGAGCTAAAGAGCTCTGGTTTTTTCTACAAAGTGAATTGAAGAAATTAAAGAATTTAGAAGGGAGTGAACTCCAAAGACATGCAGATGAATTTCTGTCAGATTTGGGACATCATGAAAGGTACTTTTTTTTTTTTTACTTTAGTCAAAATTATAATCTAACCTGGCTGGTGTAGCTCAGTGGATTGAGCGCGGGCTGGGAACCAGAGGGTCCCAGTTCGATTCCCAGTCAGGTCACATGCCTGGGTTGCGGGCCAGGTCCCCGTGAGGGCTATGTGAGAGGCAACCATACATTGCTGTTTCTCTCCCTCTCTGTCTCCCTCCCCTCCCTTCTCTCTAAAAATAAATAAAAATAAAATCTTTAAAAAAAAATTATAATCTAAGAATGAGAAACTCGAACTTTTGGTAATTTCCCTGCTGAATGATACCTACCATATTCATGAGTAGGAGAATACCTGAGATCTCAAAGGGCAATAATTAGCAAATGTAGTTCATCAACCAAAAATATATCCCTGGAAAATATTATTGAAAATATATTTCTAGAAATCTTTATGCCCTTTACCCTAAATAAACTCAGGGTAGTGGTGTCAGCCAACAATACACTGGAAATCTTCCTGTAAATTCCCTTCATATACAATTAATATTTGAAGTGGAGTCTGCAGTTTTCTGTTACAGTATATTGGAACTCATACTGAGGCTGGCAATTATGTTTCTAATTAGAACATTAAAAACTTTAAAATAGCCTTTTTTTAGAGTGTCTAATTAAAGATTAATAGGTTCTTGATAAAACAGAGCATCCTGTTCATTGCCCTTCCATTTAGTTGCTAGAAAGGAGAACCTGTAATCTGCCAAATTAAATTTATTTCTTCTGTTTGTTTATTTTTGAAAATATGCAGTTTATATTGCATAGAAAAGAAAGGATTTTGGTGCTGGTGTGTTCCTGTGAAACAAAATGTATCTGAGAATCATTATAAATACAGTGAAAACTGTCCTTAGCCCTATTATACTTGTAAGTCTATATTCCCAGTAGGAGTGTAATGGCAATTACCTGTCTCATTAGTTAGCGATAAATGAAGAACTGTTGTAGTAACGCAGCCCACCACTGTGAAGCGGAAAAGAATTGCCCTACAAGCAAGGGATTCATGTGTGTTAACATCATCAGCAATATGGTAGGGATTTTGAAATATTGCTCTACTGTTGTAAGTGAAATTACAAATAAAATCTATCAGTTAATTGGAATCATTTTAACATTAATGAATTTACAGAAATAAGACAGTATAAATTTTAAGAGGTATTGAATTATTATGCCACACATTTGACAGACCCTTTGAAATTTTTAGCCTAGTTTGTTAGACCATTAGGCCAAATGGATAGAATATTAGAATGTTTAAAGTTCGAGTGATTTAATTAAATTACTTGAGAATTTAATTTTTAGGTCTTTTGTAAATGAAAGTAATTATTTAAAAAACTTTTGGTGCATATACTTGTTACTATATGTTGAAATGCTGTATGGATGTGCAAATGAGAAAAGTCAGGTCTTGAATCATTTATGTACATCAATGTTAAATTTTTTGGAAGTTGAATTATGTTTCCTGACACTACCTTTTAGTATATGAGTATGTTAAGTAATAACATTTCTTAGTAAATAAAAGCGAAGAGGTACCTAAGGTACAAAAGTCAATTTCTTTTGCTGTCTTTTGCAGAAAGTATAATGAACTGTGGCTACAGCCTCGCAGGGTAGTAAATTAACTCCAGGCAGCCAGGTCAGAACACAGAGGTACAAATAACGAGCAAAGCACAATCAGACATTAGAGGAATAACACTTAATGAACGTACAAATAGAGAAGATTTGTGTGTGTGTGTGTGTGTGTATAAACATATATATGTATATAATATGCCATCTTACCAGTAATTTTCAGGGTCCTTAAGTGTAAGAATTGAGACAGACACTTATGTTTGCCTCTGGGGATTTTTACATTACACAAAAATCTTTATTTCATTTTTATACGTGCCCAAATTATAGTGTTAGGTTGTCTCTCGACTGAAAGCCCGTGTTCTCTGAGAAATCAAAAGTTGAGACTATCAGTTTTCTTGTTCAGATTTCCCTATGAATCACTCAACTTTTATGTGTGTGTGGGGTGGGGGACTTCAGAAAGACATCAATTACAGGGAAAAAACTTAATGGACTTTTGTTTCTTCCAAAGGGGTTTCTTTCTTTCTCAGAACTTTGATAGAAGCATTTATTCTCTTTTTGTTTGTTTCCTTTCTGAATCACCTATATTTTGCCCTGGATAATGTGCACTTTTTTGCCCAAATTTTTTGGGAAATACTAAGGATGCACATTACCCATGGGTATATTGATTATATACCATGGGTATAATAATCCCATGTATGATGTGCGCAAAAAGGTAGGTGCACATTATACATTGGAGCATGTTATGTACAGCAGAAAGATGGTAACTATTTCAGTATCATTTATATGTGATAACAAATGCATGTCTTAGCCTATAGTTCTGTGTGTCTTGACAAGTGTTCACAGTTTTGGAACCACCACCGTAGTCAAGATACAGAAATTGCTACTGCCCCAAGAAATTTCATCATGCCCCCTTGTAATCAGCACATCCGTCACCACCAGTCTCTGGCAGTAACCAGATCTGTTTCTGTCCCTATAATTTTGTCTTTTCTAGAATTTTATGTAAATGCAATCAATCATACACTATGTAGATTTTTGAGTGTGGTTTATTTCACGTGGCATAATGAATTTGAGATTCATCGATGTTGTTTTGTGTATAGGTAGTGCATTCCTTTATATTGCAAAGTAATATTCCATTGCATGGTTATATCACAGTTAGTTTATCCATTCACCAGCTGAAGGGCATTTGGGTTGTTTTCCATTTTTTGGTGATTATGAATAAAGCCTCTATGAACAGTAACATACATGTTTTTTGTAGAAATATATTTTCATTTATTTTGAATTAACATGTAGGAATGGGATTGATGGGTCATAGGTTGAGTATATGTTTAATTCTATAGACACTGATAAACTGTTTTCCAGAATGATAGTACTATTTCGCATTCTCACCAGTAAGGTATGAGAGTTCCAAATGCCCTGTGTTTTTGTCTGCACTTGGTATTTTTTAGTTTTTATATTCTCCCCCACCACCCACCACCATTGTAATAGCAGTTTAACATTATGTCATTGTGATTTTAATTTGCATTTCCTTACTAATGATGTTGGGAATCTTGTATTTATTTGTCTTTCATCTATCATCTTTGGTAAAGTATCTGATCAAATCACATGCTTAATTTGGGGGGAATTGTTTGTTTTATTATTGAGCTCAAAGTATTCTTTACTTAATCTGGCTGTAAGTCTTATTATGCTTTTAAGAAAGCTCATTTTGAGAGCCATGTGAAAGAATACTTTGTGCCAAGAAATTAGAAGAATTTTGATAATGAGCTTCTGGATCTGGGGAGTTGCAGTGGGAATAGAGAGAAAGGGATGCATGTGTGAAAAACAGAAGCTGCAGGACTTGGTAATAGATCTGTTGTGGAGAGAAGGGGGAGTCAAAAGTAATTGAGGACTTGCATTGTGCTAGGAGAATAGCTTTCATAAATGGATATTATTGTTTCTTGTGTACTAATTTGGCTTTTTTCCTTGACAAATAGTAATCTCCTGAGACCTGAAACTCTAACTTAAACGTCTTCTCTACCTCACAGTGCTAAGCACTCACTGTTTAGTTAGTGTTCAGAGAGCTATGTTTTTTATTTGGTGGAGCGACAGCTATGTGCATTCTTTGAATGATTATTCCATATTCTACTTTGTGCCTTTCTGTAAAAACAAAATCTTGTTCCATTGAAGGATTTATGAAAATTATGCAGCTAAAGAAAATTATGTTATTGAGGTAAAAAATATTCTTCAGCAATTGAGAATCCTAAAAATTGTGAAGACCAAGCTAAGGAACAAAAATCATTTACTTGGAATAAACCTGGAAGCTCTAGTTAATTTCATCAGTGGTTTCTGCAAAAGAGAAGTCAGCTAGTGTATACAGGGGATTAAATTGATAGGAAGCATGGGACTAGAAGAAAACCTGACATTGAAGGGTATTTTTGTACTCAATATTCTTGATTTCATGTTTGAGTCACTTTGGAGGACTTAAGTGATCCCTGTATTTAAAAGTAGTCTTAAGACACAGTTATACACAAATCTCTAAAAATAACAATGTTTCTGATTTGGAATATAACTCTGCTGCCAAGCAATGGAGAATGAACTTTCTTTTAATTGAATGTGCATGATAAAAAATATTGTTACTTACTCAGTATATCTAATCATTTGTTTACAGTTCATGTGACATTTACTTTAATAAGGATTAGTTCCTTCACTTTGGGATTTTCTTGCTTGAATTACATCTGTTCTGTGCTGGTCCTCAGGGAATCTCTCTCTTTAACATTTTGAATCAGGCATAAGCAAAATACTCTTCTTGTGGTTCTTCAGTGGCATAATTGAGAACAGCATAGGACATTTAAACATTTTATGAATATTATAAAAATAGGAAATTTAACAGAAAATACAAAGAATATAAATGTAGCCCTGCTTTTGAAGTGAAGAATTTGTTGCCTGATGTAGCTGGCTTGCTGTCAAAAGTCCTAGATTCTGTTCTATTCTACCAATTGTCTTCAGGCACCTACACGCTACCCTCCAAATGACTAACTCTATTCTGCTGGTACTTTGCCTGGATTTGTATTTCACAGGCTTTAACCTGGCTTCATACCAGGCCTTTAGATTTACCACCCACCTTCTATATTTTTTGGTATCTTCATAGTCAAAGCCAAGACAGCAAATTTCCAGCTTTTGGGACACTGTTAGGAGATTTCATTTCAAAGTAGAGTCATTGAAAACTGAGCATTTCTGTAGAATGGTTTTCAGTCACTGTGTTTCCCAGTAATGGGCCACAATTGAAACTTTCTGTTTGATTATTTTCATGTCTTTGGCCCAAAGATGATAAATTATGCAGGATGGTAACCTCTAAACGTTATTGAATCATCGAAGAACTAGTTTGAATTTCACATCATTTTCTAGGCTTGTCTTCCTTATATGATCTCCAGTGGGGAGGCCAAGAAAAAATTATTTAAAAAGCAAACTCGATTTTAGTTGACTATTGTGTGCTTCTCTTTTCGGTGTTTGGTTTTTTTTGTTATAAGCTTGGTTATTCCACTTTCTAGACAGATTGGAATGGATGTGAATACTGATGTAACTTAGTAAAAACAGTCACTATGTTTTTGCTGTTCTAATTTACTATTAAGAAAATACTGTAGAGGTAGGTAAGGGTGGAAGCAGGGTGTAGAGACCAAAGGCTAATACTGAAATCAGGTGAGAAAAGATGGTGGCTCGGTGGGTGGCTCAGTGTTCACTGGTGGCAACTCCAGTGGGTGATATGTGGTTAGAAATTGACCACATGTTTGCTAATAGATTGGTGGGGTTGTTACAGAAAGAGAGGGTCTTGCTTTTTTTGTGGTAAATGTAAGTCATAACTTTTATTTAATACACTGTAAATAAAACCATCTGCACCAGCCCTAAAGTTTCTTTTGGTAATGTCCTGGTTATGTTAGTTTACTTTGTAGCAAATTCACCATGTTATAATTGAAACTGCTCATGCTACACAAAAATGGGGAAGTGTCTTCATAATCATTTTATTAGTTTAGGTCAAGAATTGTCAAATTATGGCCCAAGGGCCAAATCTGGCTTATAGCTTGTTTTTGTGAATAAAGTTTTATTGGTACACAGAATATCCATTCATTTACATATTATCTATGGCAGCTTTCCTGCTATAAAAGCAACAGATGCCTACAAAGCCGAAAACATTTACTACCTGGCCCTTTATAGAAAACTAAGTTTGCTGACCCTTGGCTGAGACCATCATTTAAGAGTTATGTCAAAATTTTTCTCTGATCCTTTTCTAGCCACTCAGTGTAAAGTATAAAGAGAAAATTTAGGAGGGGATAGGAAATGACAGTAGTGAGAACAAAAAGACAGTATTCAAATACTGGCTCCAACTTAATTTCTTTCCCTTATATTCCTTCCTTCCTTCCTTCCTTCCTTCCTTCCTTCCTTCCTTCCTTCCTTCCTTCCTTCCTTCCTTCTTTCCTCTCTCTCTCTCTCCCTTCCTTTCTTCCTTCCTTTCTGCCACGAGTATCCACTTCTCCCTAGTCTCTGTAGTGCTCTGTGTTGGGAAATAAGTACAGCTGACTGGCTAGAGGGAGGTTCTTCTTACCAGTAAAAATTTACAATAGTAATGAATCTTGGATGTTAAAGACTAATTATTGAATTTCATAGCCTTGGCAGAAAAGAAAAGATGAGTATCCGCATCAGTGTGAACACCAATCTTTATTAAGAATTACTTTCTTGTTATGATTGTGTTACCCTCTGATGAAGTACAAATAAGTAAGACCTCCAATGTTGTTTGCTTTTATAGGTCTATAATGACGGATCTATACTACCTCAGTCAAACAGATGGAGCAGGTGATTGGAGGGAAAAAGAGGCCAAAGATCTGACAGAACTGGTCCAGCGGAGAATAACATATCTTCAGGTAAGAAGATTAGGTTAAGAAATAAACTTGAGTGAAAAAGAAGGAAAATCATAATAAAACTAAAAGTAAGAGTTGCTGTTGGTTTTTAGTCTTCCTAGCCCTTGCTTTTTGAGAGTGCTAATCACTCATTTGATGTATTTATTCAGACAGACTCTCTGTGATGCCTTGAGTGGAATACAAAGATGGCTAAAGTAAGGCCCCTGCCTTAAAGGGGGCTGTTTCTGTGCATGTGCACAACACACACAACTTCAATGCAAAATAGAAAGTTCTACATTTTGTACAAGAAGTAGATGAAGCCCAGCTGGTGTAGCTCAGTGGATTGAGCGCGGGCTGGGAACCAGAGGGTCCCGGTTCGATTCCCAGTCGGGGCACATGCCTGGGTTGCAGGCCAGGTCCCCAGTGAGGGCCATGTGAGAGGCAACCATACATTGTTCTTTCTCCCTCCCTTCTCCTCTCTCTGAAAATAAATAAATAAAAATCTTAAAAAAAAATTATAAATTAGCGGTATACAAAAAAAAAAAAGAAGTAGATGAAATCCTCATTGGAAGAAGGAGCTGTTAGTAGTAGTTTTGTGGGAAGAGTGTTATTTGAACTTAGCAGTAAAGGATAGGTGGGTAAAATGTAGACACACAGGAGAAGAGCGGAGTAGTTGAAGCATATGATGTGAGTAATGGTCCATAGCTGGGAGAGGGCCATACAGGAACATAATGACATATGGGATATTTTGGTTTGTCTGGAGTTTTGGGTTATGTGAAAGTAGGGATGGAAAATAAGCTGGAAAAGGGTAGGTTTGGGAGCCACATTGCAGAGGTCCTTGGGTGCAGGTTCAGCTTTATAGGTTAAGCTTTAAGTAGTAAGTGGTTACCGAAATGTTATTTATTGCATAAAAATCATTTTAACAAGAAATAGGAAGTAAAAATCAAGGGTAAACCCCATGGCCCAGGCCCTTTTCAATTTATTCTCTTCATGTTTCGTTCTCTTTTAGTTAATAATATGCATACCTATTCTTACATCTTTGTGAGGATAGAATTGATTTCTTTTTTTTCTTTATCTGTTATAAGCTTTTTTCTATTTTGGAGTCACAGCCTACTTTTGAAAGATTTTTACCCGTAAGAGTGGCATGATGAGAGTGGTGCTTTAGTGATATTAATCTGAAAGTAGAATTTTGGTTAAACTGTGTTAGTATTGAAAGACACTAGCAGCAAGGAGACCATTTAGGATATGAGGACCATTCAGCAAGTGATAAATATTGAGGTATATGGCAATTTGCATTGGAAGTGCAGAAACAAATTGTTGAGAGACTGGGAAGATAGAATTGATCGGCCCTTCCAAGTAGGTGAAATTGCTGAAGGGACTGGGATAATGGAGGCGTCATTAACTGACAAGGAACTTACAGATAGAATAGTCTTCAGGGGAAAACAATGTTAGTAAGTAGAATTCCTCAACGCTCAAGTTGAAATCATCATGCCTATCCTTTTTTTTCATCCTTATCTGAGGATATGTTTATTGATTTGAGAGAGAAAGGAATGGGCTGGGGGAGAGGGGAGAAAGAGAGAGAGCAAGAAAGGAACGTTGATCGGTTGCCTCCGTACTGGGGATCAAACCCACAACCTAGGAATGTGCCCTGACTGGGAATTGAACCCGGGACCTTTTGGTGTATGGTACAACACTCCAACCAACTGAGACACCTGGCCAGGGCACGTGCCTATACTTTTCAATATTATTGATGGTGTGTATGCTTTCTGCGTCCAATCACTCTGCTTTCCTTTCCTGGTGAAAAGGAGAATAATAGCCAGTGACTTGATTCTATGTATGTTAAGGTGCACATTTTCTTATACTTAAATAGGAAAAAATAGAAAACCAAGTGTTTAAAGAGATCATTGAAAACCAAAATGATCTTGGCATGCTGTCTTGGGCTCACATTCCCATGTCCATTCATCAGAGGTGACTGTAGGACGGGAAACACTTGCCTCCTATAGAGAAGAGGTAATTATCTCCTATCAACTAGAACTTCATTCAATGAACTATAAACAGCTGGTGGTGCAGAACGATCATCTCATTTAAAATGGAAATAACTATGGTTTCTGAGTTTCTTCCATTTCCACGTATTTATTAAATTTTCACCCAACAAAATTTGTATTTAAACTATGATTTGCTCATAGTTCAGCTCCCCACACTGTAACCAAAAACTGCTTTAGTTTTTTTCCTCTTGTTTTTTAAGTGACCAAGCACTTTTACCTGTAGTGCAAATTTGACCCTCTGCTGGTGTCTCTGGTTCTGTGTGAGAGAATCTCACTTGTAAGTCATGCTAATGATTTAAAACAACATTGGCTTTTTAATTTTTTAGGCATTGGCTAAACAGCATTTCACTTGAACCTTAACTTCAGATTCAGTTATTACTATTTAACAATTCTTACTTTTACACTTTTCTTTTTTTTCCAGTGAAAAAGTGGTTTTCAGTATTCAAGGAGACAGCAAAAGTCTTAGTAGAAAAAAGTTTTAGAAAGATATATTTAATATATTCATGGTCATTTTTTCTGATGTATCAAAGTTTATGTGAAGTCAGTGACTGTATTTTTAACACATTATTTGTCAGAGGTTAAAGATCCCTCTTCATCTTCTCTGAATTGAGGTGAGTAAGACTCCTTTCTCCCATTCCAACAAAGTTAAACATACATATTTTTAAGGAATACCTTCTTTGACAGGAATATTTATTCCCAGTGTGTTTTTAAGCATGAGAGCTCTTTTAAAAGAATGATTTTTCACTAGTTTAATGAAATGGATTAATTAGATGAGCGGAGCTTTTTATGTGAATTTTTAAAAATGATTACATTTTCCCCATGACAACTTTTTTCAGCACCGTCATTTCTCCTATCAAGTCAGTGCATATCAGAGGCTGTCTAGGATTGTCGAAAGTATTCTAATTGGTGTTCTGCCAATAAAATACCTTGTAGCTTTGGATTTTTCTCTTGCTCAGATCTACCTGAGGTTGGTGGGTTTTTGTTTATTTGCTTGTTTGGAGGTTGGTTTGTTTGCTTTTTGTTTGTTTCAATTTTGAATTTGGGTATGAATCCTCTTCCACTGGAGCGATTAGAGTGACTGGACTTTCTGGGTTTGGACGTGTCGGGGTTTGTAGAGGAGACCATATATTGAAGCTGCAAGTATCATTAGAAATAGAGAGGGGTTTTATAGTATGCCATATGAAGGTTGATTATGTTTAAAAGGTTAGGGATAGGACAGATACTGTGTTTGGTTTTGCAACCAAATGACTCTGTACCCTGCCTGTTGTACTTACATGAAGAAGGAACTAAAGCTGAACCCTAAGAGAAAGCTTTTAGATGTAAGGAATCCTTCCTGTGTTCAAAGCCTGCATCCCATAGAGGCTTCAGATAATCTCTTCAAGTGTTCACTGCTAGAGTTCTTTTCGTCAAACAAATGTTATGTTTTCCTTTTACCTTATATAAGAAGATACAGTACCATATTGTTCCCAATATTTATATTGTTGAAGAAAAGTTGGTTTGTCATTTTTTAAAAGGAACCTGTATGAGCCAAAATGTCACTGGAAACACAAAATCATTAGTTTGCCAGTAAGTAAGTAGCATTAAAATGTGAATTAAATGTGCATTAAATGTTTGAAAATATGTTAGGCTTAAACTACAGGCTTCTGTTTCTGGATAAGATGTAGAAAACACTTTATAACACTGTTCTTCCAGCTAATAACAACAAAAAGAAATTTTTTTTTTTTTTAAAGATTTTATTTATTTATTTTCAGAGAGAGGAGAAGGGAGGGAGAATGTATGGTTGCCTCTCACATGGCCCTCACTGGGGACCTGGCCCGCAACCCAGGCATGTGCCCCGACTGGGAATCGAACCGGGACCCTCTGGTTCCCAGCCCGCGCTCAATCCACTGAGCCACACCAGCCGGACCAACAAAAAGAAATCTTATACAGAGTTGATTTCCTTTGTTTTGTTTGCTTGCTTGTTTGTTTCGCCTCCTATATATCTTAGTTGAGGGTGCTAGAGAATCTTCCAAACTAAAAATACCAGTTTATGGAGCCAAAAATCCCCAGAATTTATTTATAAAAATTTGTGTATTTATTCTTATGTGTTTAAACTTCAGTCATTTTTCAAAGTACTCTTCCATTTGAAGCAAAACACCTATTGAGATGCTTTTTCCACTGCTCAAAACAGTTTTTGAACTCGTTGATTTTGATGCCTTTTAGTGCTTCTGCTGTTTTTTGTTTCACCTCTTCCACAGGGCAAAACGTTTCCCTTCAAGGACTTTTTTCATCCAGGGAAACAAAAAAAGTCACTTAGGGTGGGATTGGGTGAATAGGGAGGGTGGGGCACAGCAGTCATGCCATTTTTGGTCAGAAACTGCTGAACACTCAGCGTGGTGTGGGCAGGTGCGCTCATAAATCACCCGTCGTGAAATGGGCAAACACGTTGAAAGAGTTTTTGAAAAAAGTTCACTGAAGTCAAATATAGCCTCTCACAACAGTGCCAGCTGGTACAGCTGATACAGATGGGTTCCTGGAACACTCACCTAGCCGGGGAAGCCTGTACTTCAAGGGGC
The DNA here is from genome assembly GCA_004026765.1 of Micronycteris hirsuta. Classification (NCBI taxonomy): domain Eukaryota; kingdom Metazoa; phylum Chordata; class Mammalia; order Chiroptera; family Phyllostomidae; genus Micronycteris; species Micronycteris hirsuta. The sequence continues at coordinate 1,543 of PVJI01004768.1, read as the reverse complement.
CCGCTCTCCAGAAGATAATTCCAGGTTTTTGGGGTCCCTCTTTGACCCAGCTTATTGATGAACATCATGAAGAGTTGGTGTGAACAGCTGTGGAGATTGTACACATAGACTTGTCACCATATCTGCGCTGAAATAATGAGGGCACCTCCACCTCTCCCAGCTGGCATTAGAACTGCAGAGACTTTGGACAAAACCCACCATTGCCACACTGAAGTAATGAGATAATTCCATTCCTCTTCCAGCTAGCATTAAGGGAAAGTTAGGAAGAGGATGCCATCTAAGAAAGGGATTTTTAAAAAAATTTATTTATTTTTAGAGAGAGGAGAAGGGAGGGAGAAAGAGCAATGTATGGTTGCCTCTCACATGGCCCCTACTGGGGACCTGGCCTGCAACCCAGGCATGTGCCCCAACTGGGAATCGAACCAGGACCTTTTGGTTCCCAGCCCGCGCTCAATCCACTGAGCTACACCAGCCAGGCTAAGAAAGGGATTTTTAAACCTCTCTTTGGAACCCGAGGCAGACCTCTGAATGTGCCATGTGTGAAACTGATCAGAAACAGAACGAGATTTGAGAACTGAACTCTGGTATAATATACTAGCCCACCTTCATAATGGCCTCTAGGTAGCCTACAAGTGGGGCAGAACAAAGTATCAGTGAAAAAGGCTTTTAACCATTAAATTGACATTTGAGCCACAGTCCATGAAAGTGAGCTAGGAATCTAAACAGTTAGACTGCCTACTAAAATAGAAGGCAGAGTCTCAGAATATGATACTCATTATCATACCAGGAAAATCTTAATTCAGATGACAAAAGATAATCAGCAGACACCACACCGAGATGAGACACAGATGTTGGAATTACCTGACAAGGATTTTAAAGAAGCTATAACAATAAAACTGCTCCATTAAGCAATTACAGACTTGAAACAAATGAAAAAATAGAAAGCCTCAGCAAAAAAATAGATGATGATACAAGGAAAAACCAAATGAAAATTTTAGAACTGAAAAATACAATAACTTAAGTAAAAAATTGGCTTAGAGTAGAATAGCTATGGCAGAGGATAGAATCAGTGCACTTGAAGTTAGAGCAATAGAAATTATACAATCTGAAAACAGGGAGAAGAAAGGTTGGAAAAGGTAAATAGAGTCTCAGGGACTTTTAGGGAGGCAACAAAACTTTTTTTATGTATGTATCTTTGGAGTCCCACAAGGAGAGTGAAATAAGAGTGAGGATTTGAAAAAAATAACTGAAATCTTCCTAATTTGATAGATCATTCAGACAGAAAATAGGGAAATAATGGCCTTAATGTCACTTTAGACCAGATTGACTTAATAGACATGTACAGAACATTTCATCCCAAAACTGCAGAGTGCACATTTTTTTCATGTGTGCATGGATTGTTCTTCAGAATAGATCACATATTGGGCCACAAACAAGCCTCAGTAAATTCAAGGAGATTGAAGTCATATCAGGCATCTTTCCTGACCACAATGGCATGAAACCAAAAATCGACAATAGGAAGGAAACAGGAAAAACACAGATA